>VZQC01005350.1:1062837-1078566 GCA_009823505.1 Rhizomys pruinosus
AAAAAAAAAAAAAAAAAAAAAAAAGTTAAGGAGCCCAAAATGTTGGGGCAGCCCAGAGCATTAGGGAAAGCATGCTTAGAAAAAAGGTGGAAGGAGGGGTTGGTGCACACCTTTAATCCCAATACTCAGGAGGGAGAGGTAGTCAGATCTCTGGGTTCAAGGCCAGCCTGGTCTACACATCAAGTTTCAGGCCAGGTGAGGTTTCAGGGAGACCCTATCTCAAAAAGATCTTCCCTCCCACCAATAAAAAAGAAGGAAGAAAAGGAGAGGTTACTTTTCTGAAAAATGGGGAGACTTATGGAAAGCTACGTGTCTATGGCTCAGTTCATAAGCACTGCACTTTTCCTGGTAGGAAAAGTTCAGCATCTCTTTAACACACCAGGTATTGCCCCCATCTCTTCAGCATTAGCTAAGGATTAGTTAAAGGTAGGTGAACCTGCTTTCCCAGGGGTGATCCTGTGACTAGACAATGGAACTGGTAAAATCAGAAATTGGGTCTTCATCCTGGCCAGAGGTCCCACTCTCCTGACCAACTTTCTCCCAAGGAGCCTTTCTTGGTACTGTAACATTGGGAGGCTGAGGTGGAGATGACTGTAAGTTAAAGGGCAGCCTGGGCTACAGAGTCAGAGCCTACCTCAAACAGAAAAAGCCTAGTAAGGTCTCAGGGGATATAAGCCTGCTTTCCAATGTTTCTTCCTTATCTTAGGCTCAGGCTGGTGCTTTTCTATCCTCTTCTTTAATGACATTTTAAAAATACATTTTCATTTATTTTATGTGCCAGGTGTGGTGGTGCATGTTTTTAATGCAGGGCCGAGGCAGGCAGATAGACCACTGTGTGCTGGAGGTCAGCCTGGTCTACACACTGCAAGATCCTGTCTCAGTACACATATATGCATATGGTAGGGAGTTGCTTGTTGAGGCCAGAGGAGAATTTGTGATAGTTCTCTTGCTGTGTTGGTATCAGAGATTGAACTTGGGTTTCCTTTACCTGCTGAGCCCCCTTGGCCTCGGTCCTCAGTCTCTTCCCCCCTCCTTGTACACCCATTCTTGACTCCTCCGTGACACTTCCCAGACACCCTCCTCCTATCGCCTCTTAAAGCATCACAGTGGTGATTTGAATGAGAATGTCCTCCACAGGCTCCAACGATTTCAACATTTTCCCCAGCCGGTGGTGCTGTTTTGGAAGATTTTTTAGGAGGTGTGGCCTAGCTGGAGGAAGCACGTCATTGGGGGCAGGCTTTAGGAGTTGGTAAGCCTTGCCAGTGCTTCCTGTGCCTGTTTGAAGATGTGGGTCTTCTGCTTTCCCTTGTAGCCACTTTGCCTGCCAAGCCTCCCCTGTCATTTGGGATTCTAATCCCCCTAGAATTGTATAAAAAAAAAAAAAAAATCGCTGGGCGTGGTGGTGCACACCTTTAATCCTAGCACTCGGGAGGCAGAGGCAGGTGGATCTTTGTGAGTTCAAGGCCAGCCAGGTCTACAGAGTGAGTTCCAGGTCAGCTGGGGCTACAGGGAGACCCTGTCTTGAAGAAGACCAAAAAAAAAAAAAAAAAAAAAAAAAGAATTGCAAGATAAATAAACTTCTATAAATTCCAGTAGCTGCAGGGTCTTATCACAGCAACAGAAAAGTAATACAGTCACTTTTAAGGTGGAGTGTTGACTCATGATGGTTAATTTGTGTGAAATTCATTGTCCTGAGTACACAGGGCTATAAATCTTTCAGGAAAGACTTTGTTTCTTTTGAGAGATAGTGACATAATGTAGTTCAAGTTAGCCTTGAACTAGCAACTCTCCTATCTTATCCTCCTACTTTTGGGGATTATAGATCTATTGACACTACAATTGGCTAAAGTCTTTATTTTATTTATTTTGTATGCGTATGAATGTACTGTCTGCATGCAGGTCTGTGCTCCCATGTTGTGCAATGCCACAGAGGTCAGAAGAGGGTCTTGGATTCCCCTGGAACTAGAGTTCTCCTGGAATTGGAGTTACAGACGGTTCTTAGCTGCCACGTGGGTGCTGGGGATTGAACCTGGGTCCTCTGCAAGAGCAGTCGGCGCTCTTAACCACTAGGCCATCTCTCCAGCCCCTGCTAAAGTCTTTTTTAAACTTATTTTCTTTTTATCTTTTCTTTTGAGACAGGGTCTCCTTGTAGCCCCAGCTGTCCTGGAACTCACTGTGTAGACCAGGCTGGCCTTGAACTCACAGAGATCTGCCTGCCTCTGTTTCCCAAGTGCTGGGATTAAAGGAATGTGCCACCATGCCTGGCCTTTTTACTCATTTTGAAAAAATATTTATTTTTTTTAAAATTTTATGTGTGTTAGTGTATTGCCTGCATGAAGGTGGGTGCACACCCTTATAGTGCAATGCAGTGGAGGCCAGAAGAGGGCATCAAATCCCCTGGAACTGGAGTTACAAATGGTTGGTAGCTGCCATGTGGATGCTGGGAATTGAATCTGAGTCCTCTGAAAGAGCAGCCAGTGCTCTTAACCGCTGAGCCAGCATTCCAGCTTTATTTATTTATTTATTTATTTATTTATTTATTTATTTACTTACTTACTTAATTTTGAAACACGATCTCTCTGAGTTGCCCAGGCTGAACTCGAATTCACTATGTAGCCCAGGCTGGCATTGAACTATCAGTCTACCTGCCTCTGCCTTCCAAGTGGTTGGGCTTCTGGGCCACCAGGCTCAACTGTCCACATTTATTTTCTTTCTGTTAGCAATGCACATAGTTTTCCACATTTAAGTAGCATTAAATAGCTACTTCCAGTGCTCCTCAAGTCTCATTTCTGAGTTTCTTTAACTCTTTTTTATTTGTTTTTTGCAGTACTTTGTATATGGCCAAGAGCTCTGCCACTGAGCCATATAAATGTCATTATTGTAGACAACCTCTCTAAACTGTGTAGCTGTTTTTATTTGTAGTTAATTCTAGATTATTCCTCCTCCTCCTCCTCCTCTTCCTCCTCCTCCTCCTCTTCCTCTTCCTCCTCCTCCTCCTTCTTCTTTTGAGACAGGGTCTCCTGATAGCCCCAGCTGGCCTTGAACTCACAGAGATCCATCTGCATCTGTCTCCTGAGTGCTAGGCTTAAAGATGGTTCTTAGCTGCCATGTGGGTGCAGGGAATCGAACCTGGGTCCTCTGCAAGAGCAGTTGGTGCTCTTAACTGCTGAGCCATCTCTCTAGCCCCAATTCTAGATTTCTAATATCATACTTTAAATTTTTTAAATGACATTGATGTATGTGCACAGGTTTGTGTCGATGTGTGTGGGGGCAGGTGCATGCACGGCTGACAGTGGTAGTGAGAGGACAACCTTGGGTATTGGTCCTCACTTGTTATTGATTTATTTTTTATGTATATGAGTACATTGTCTGCATGAAGGTAGTGCACCTATGTTGTGCAGTGCCCACAGTGGTCAGAAGAGGGCATCGGATCTCCTGGAACTGGAGTTCTGGATGGTTGTTAGCTGCCATGTAGGTGCTGGGAATTGAAACCAGGTCCTCTGCAAGAGCAGCCAGTGCTCTTAACTGCTGAGCCAGCTCTCCAGCCCCTTGTTTTTTATTTATTTTATTTATTTAATTTTTTTTTGTATTTGAGATGGGTCTCCCTGTACCTAGCTTGGAACTTATTATGTAGACCAGGCTGACCTGGATCTCATAGAGCTCCACCTCCCTCTGCCTCTCGAATGCTGGGATTTTATAAAGGTGTGTGCCACCATGCCTGACTCCTTGGCTGTTTTTTTGAGGAAGGGTCTCTTGTGCCAGGCTGGCTGGCCCATGGACTTCAGAGGATTCTCCCATCGCAGGTGTCCATCTTACTGTAGGTGCACTTTGATTACAGTGGCATATTACATGGCTTTACAAGGCACTCCAGGAGGTTTTACCTGGGTTCTGGGGATCTGAACTCCAATCCTCACTATCACTCAGCAAGCACTTTATTCACAGTACAATCTCCCCAGTTCCAGTGAGTCTTAGTCTACTAGTAGAGTCTTGCAACCATTACTACATTCAATTTTATTTTATTTTTATTATTATTTTTTGGTGTTTTTGAGACAGGGTCTCCTTGTAGACCCAGCTGACCTGGAACTCACAGAGATCCACCTGCCTCTGCTTCCTGAGTGCCGCAATCAATTTTAGAACACATTTATCACTTAAGCAGAATCCTCCCACTCCCTTTCTCCTCTAATATTCCGAGCCACAGCAAAAGGCAGTTTGCTGCTGTTCCTTTGGATTAGCCTTTTGCTCTTTCTGGACTAATGTTGATTTCCCTTTGTGACTTGCTTCTTTTTCTTAGCATAATAACTTTATGTGGCATCACAAGCATCTCAACAAATAGATCAACTATTAAACTAGGTTTAATTATTTATTTACTTATTTTTATTTTTATATGTATGAGTGTATTGCCTTCATATAAGTGTTGCCCAAGGAGGGTGATGCCCAATTCAGATCCCCTGGAACTGGAGTTACAGATGGTTGTCAGCTGGCATGTGGGTGCCAGGATTCTAACCCCAGTCTTCTGCAAGAACAGCCAGTGCTCAACCACTGAACTACCTCTCCAACCCCTAAATTAGTTTTTAATTATTATTATTATTATTATTATTTCTTTTTGAGACAGGGTCTCCCTATGGCTCCAGCAGGCCTGGAACTCACTACATAGACCAGGCTGGCCTTGAACTCACAGAGATCTGCCTGCCTCTGCCTCCCAAGTGCAGGGATTAAAGGGGTGGTCCACCATGGCTGACTACTTTTATTTTACGTGTATTAGTGTATGGCCTGTATGTATACAAGTGCACCTCTGTCATGCGATGTTCATTGAAGGTCAGAAGAGGGAGTCAGATCCCCTGGAACTGGAGTCACTGGGTGTTGGAAACAGAACCAGCATCCTCTGCAAGAGCATCCAGTGCTCTTAACTGCTGAGCCATTTCTCCAGTTTCTAAATTAAGTTTTCCATGGGGCTGGAGAGATGGCTCAGTGGTTAAGAACACCGACTGCTCTTGCAGAGGACCCGGGTTCGATTTACAGCACCCACATGTCAGTTAAGAACTGTCTTTAGGGCTGGAGAGATGGCCTAGCGGTTAAGAGCGCCGACCGCTCTTACAGAGGACCCGGGTTCGATCCCCAGCACCCACATGGCGGCCGAGAACCGTCTGAGACTCCAATTCCAGGAGAACTCCAGTTCCAGGGGAATCCGAGACCCTCTTCTGACCTCCGCGGCATTGCACGACACGGGTGCACAGACCTGCATGCAGACAGTACATTCATACACATACAGAAATAAATAAAATTAATGAAAAAAGAATTTAAAAAAAAAAAAAAAAAAAAGAACTTCTTTAAGCCCGGGCGATGTGGTATATACCTTTAATCCAAATATTCAGATGGCAAAGTCAAGAGGCAGAGTCAGGTGGAACTCTGAGTTCAAGGCCAGCGCTGGTCTACAGGAGAGAGTTCCAGAGCCACGCTGGGGTTAGCGAGGCCCCCGTCTCAAAAAAAAAAAAAAAAAAAAAAAAAGAGCCGGGCATAGTGGCGCATGCCTTTAATCCTAGCACTCTTTGTGAGTTCAAGGCCAGCCTGGTCTACAGAGTGAGTTCCAGGACAGCTGGGTCTACAGGGAGACCCTGTTTCGAAAAGACCAAAAAAAGAAGTTTCCCAGAGTAGGCCTAAATTCAGAGGACACCTGTTCCCGCAGTTGTCTGTTAAGTCATCTGTCTCCTGGAACTGCGTGTGGATGGATCTCTCTTGTCCCCTCCATCTGTGCAGACAGAGCAGTGTGAGTCCTCACCATGGCTCTGGAATCCCGGTTCTCCCACTCTGTCCCCTGTCAGGCCACACCCATAATTTATTAAAAATGTTTTATTCAGCTTCATTGGGGTGCAAGCTCTGCTCCAGCCCTGTCTTCACAGAGCACGCGGGCTTCCATCTCTGGTGTGTCATGCACCAGGGTCACACTGCTCCCAACATCCATTCTTCCCAGTCAGCACTTGGTGCTCAAGCATACCCACATTCATTCATTATTGTTTTGGATGGAGTTCCAAACTGAGGTTTCTAAGGAAACAACCATTATTAGACCCAAGAGCATGCTTTTGCTGCAGTTAATTAAATTTTATTAGTCCATATTATGTTCATTAAGTTATTCCTGCAACTTTATAACTTTTCTGTGATAAAGTTGGGTCTCCATATGCAGCCTAAATTGCCTTTCAGCTATTTTTTAAATTAAAAAAATTTTTTATTGTAGACAAGCTCTCACTGTGTAGCCCCGTGGGGCTGCTGATCCTGTGGTTGGGCAGGCTGAAGAGGGCATGCTGGGCTGATGACCTTGTGGCCACACGGGAAGCTGTGGGACTGATGGTCCCACAGCCAAACGTGTGGTTGTGGAGCTGCTGGTTCCCAGAATCAAACGAGCTGAAGAGCCAGCTTCGAGGTTGCTGGCCACAGTGAAGCTCCAGTGCAGTAACAGCCTGGAGACCATGCCAGGTGGTGCAAATCCATGAAGTCTGTTTATTCTATGTAACAGGCAGCTGCTGCATCATGTGGTTGATCTTAGAGCTCCACAGCGTCAGTTATCCCGGCTCCGGGGCAGATTCAGAAGGCTGTGCTGACAGCAAGCTGACTTGTGACTTTCGAGTGTGTGCTAGCCAAAAATAGAGCATGCCCTGCATCATCTGCTCCGCCTAGCGTGCTAAGCAGGTTGGTAGCCTGCGTGCATGCCCTGCATCGTCTGCTCCACCTAGTGTGCTAAGCAGATCGGCAGCCTGCACACTCTCAAGATATGTCTGAGTCCAAGATGGCTGTCCCACATAGCCCTGGCTTGCTTGGAACTAACTATGTAGACCAGGCTGGCCTTGAACTTATAGAGATCCACCTGCCTCTGCCTCCCAAGTGCTGGGATTAAAAGTGTATGCTGCCACTCCCAGCTTTAGCATAAAGCTTCACTTGTACTGTAAGCTGTATCAATAATACCCTTTGGTAGATATCTAATATCTACTGTGTGAACATGCATTTTGTTTATTCATGAGTTGATGGAAATATAGATTATTTCTACTTTTTGGTAATTATAAATAATGAACTGTACATGTGTGCAGTTTTTGTGTGTATGCAAGTTTTCATGTTTTTTTAAAATTTTATTTATTTTTGCTGGGCGCGGTGGCACACGCCTTTAATCCTAGCACTTGGGAGGCAGAGGCAGGCGGATCTTTGTGAGTTTCAAGGCCAGCCTGGTCTACAGAGTAAGTTCCAGGACAGCTGGGGCTACAGGGAGACCCTGTCTCAAAAAGACAAAAAAAAAATTATTTATTTTTTATGTGTATGAATGTACTGTCTGCATGTAGGTTGGTGCACCCGTGTCGTGCAATGCCGTGGAGGTCAGAAGAGGGTGTCGGATTCCCCTGGAACTGGAGTTAAAGATGGTTCTCAGCCACCATGTGGGTTCTGGGGATCGAACCCGGGTCTTCTGCAAGAGCAGTCAATGCTCTTAACCGCTGAGCTATCTCTCCAGCCTGCAAGTTTTCATGTTTTGAATTTTCCCTTCCTCCTTCTTTCCCTCTCTCTCTCTCTCTCCCCCTTCTGACAATGTTGGGGTTCAAACTCAGAACCCCAAACCTCAGGTGTGCTCAGGTAAGCAAAGGGAGACTTTGATGGGCCGTAAACCACCCTTCCCACTGATGGGCCTTACCTGAGCATTGTTGGAAGCTGTGGTCCTGGAACGTGACCACTTCCCGCTGCCCCTAACCATCCCAGTTTGAGAACAGGCCCTTCCACCCTTATCAGACCCTGTCCCTGGCTGACCTCCCCTTGGCCTCTTTCCTCGTCTTCCTGGTTTTCAACTCTGGTGCTTCGGGGGAACCAACCATATGGGGACCTTTATTGTATTCTTTCCGTCTCTACCATCACCCTGCAATCCAAAGGCCCCTTGGCATTCCCACCCAGAAGACAGTGAAGGTAAGGATCTGGACATGGTCAGTGGGGGGCGTCCTTGTTTCTCTTTTGGTGCTCTGATTTGGGGACACCTGATCTTTGCACCAAAAGCTCTCCTGGCTCTCGGCCTCCCTGCCTTTTGCCTCTCTCTGGCACCAGGGGATGCCCTGTGGTCACAGACTGGACCCTTTCTCTTCTTTCACTGCCTGCCCTGGGGTCACAATTCCCAAAGACAGTCCTTTGGCCTGCAGTGTCTCATGTTATATAAAGTCTAACTTAATTTTGTGGTGGTCTAAAAGTAAAAAAGAGTTGCTGTATACATTAAGTCTATGGGATATGTGCATCCCATGGGGTTGTATCCTGGTGAGAAACAGGCTTATTTTATCAGGGATAACTCAATTAGGTATCCCTGTGTTTAGGTCGCCATCATGGATGGTCGCCTCACCGAGGAAAGCAATCTGTTGTCCATTTTGGTTGATGACATCATAGCAATGTGGTTTGGTTGCCATCTTGGACAATAACATTTTCAGAATGGCAGTGACTTGTGTGACCTTGCCGCCATCCAGCATAACTCAAAATGGCAACACCCAGGAACTTACCAGTATAGTGAACTTAGGGGACCGTGGTAACCTGGGAATTCCCTGAGCTGCAGGCATTTAACTGTATGTTCTAATCCTCTTGCATTTATTTTTGTTTTGTATTTTGGATTCTTGATGGGATTATAGAAAAGTACAAGAATCCAACATAATTTTTAGTGCCTTGTAATAAGTTCAATGGCTTTTTATGTGAAATTAAGGAAGTAATGCCGAGTCTCCACTATGGGAGCTTAAAATTTTATTGTTTTGACTTCTTTCTAAATGGGATTATTTTGCATTTAACTTTTTGTATGATATAGTTATGAGCTTTTAAAGATGACTATTTAAAATTTTTACATTGTTTTATATATTTACTGGCTTTTAAAGAAAACTATTTTGGTTTTTATGTTTCCATGTATTAGGATCTAACATTTCCATGTGGAGAGATCTCATGTAATTATACTGATTGTCTTCATGTGGTCTTGTCACAAAACAGTTTTAAGCTGTGGCCACTAAATTTTTCTTCATTATTGTGCACAAGAATTATTCATTTAAATTTTATTCTGCCATGCTTAATCAAAATATATTCAAAGACCTTACAAACCTGGGTGCTTTAACATCTTTAAATGTCTATTCCATAAAATTTCTAAATACTACTTTTTTTTTGTCTATTTGAGACAGGGTCTCCCTGGAGCCCCAGCTGTCCTGGAACTCACTCTGTAGACCAGGCTGGTCCACCTGTCTCTGCCTCCCAAGTGCTAGGATTAAAAGCCTGTGCCACCACACCCGGCAGTACTACTTGTTTATACAAAGTATCAAACCTGGTTATCTAAAAAATTTTGTTAACTGCCTGTTAGACTAAGCTTGCTCTCCAAAGTAATTGTTTTAAGCTATTTCCTTTGTTTACTTTAAAGTTATTCTGATTTCGGTTTTTCCATAACTAGAGGCTGTCAGTACTGTGTAAACTGTAAAAAGCTTTGAATGTTATAATTTTGACTGTTTTATTTGAGATAATTGTTCATAATATGATCATAGAGATAGGGTGTTATTATAAAAATTACTGTTATAACCAAATTTTAAGTCCATTCCTCTGGCTTATACTGCACACATAGTTACAGTCTCAGATGAAATGGACACAGACAAGTAATGGGTTATTATGTATCTCTGTTATATTTTGCATATGTTACTTCTGATATTTTATCTTGCCCATAACAAATAATTTGACTCAAGAATATCTAGGTTTTACATCCTTGAACCATATGGGACAGACCAAATGAAATAGCAGTGTCACTACTGCACTAGTGGAGGCAGTGTTCTGTTCCAGTCATTGTGGTTTTCAGGATTTAGAGCTGGGCTGGACTGTTCGTTGATTTCATCCTTTAATGTCTTGCATAGAATCCTCTAGAAATACAGGAGCTAGTTTTCAGGGAGAAGGCTTCCAGGTCAGTTCCAGCTCCATTTCTCCAAGTCCTGTGTATGAAGCATGAAATGTCTTCAGCTGAAGGAACTTCTCTTCAAGTTCTGGAAGGTGATCAAGGGCGGTGGCCTTAGCCCGTGCTATTTTGGGAGTCCCCTGGACTACGGTGACCAACAGCTTGAAGGGAGGTTCCTGTGGCTGGCACTCTTTTCCTTTGTGTATAGCCTTTATGTATACACATGCACTAATGTTCACAGATTCTGTGTGTATTTTCAGGGGGGCGAGTTTACCCATTTTACTGTGCCTAGCCGGGCGTGGTGGCGCACGCCTTTAACCCCAGCACTCGGAAGGTAGAGGCAGGCAGATCTCTCTGAGTTCAAGGCCAGCCTGGTCTACAGAGTGAGTTCCAGGCCAGCTGGGGCTACAGGGAGACCCCATCTCAAAAAACATCTCCCCAAAAAAGAAAGAAAGAAACAAAGACAGACAAAGAGCAGCAGCAAACATGGATGTACGTGATCTCTACAGTAGCAAGTCCTTTGGTTGTATGCCAAGGATCATATGGTAGATTAATTTTTAGTTTTATCTTGAGTTCTACGCACTGCTTTCCACAATGTCTGCACTCCCGCCAGTTGTGAGTGAGCTCTCCCCTTTCCCGCATCCTGCCAGCATCTGTCTTCTGTTCTCTTGATCTTAGCCAGTCTGACTGGGTGAAGGTAGAATCCTAAAGTGGTTTTGATATGCATTTCGGTAATTCCTAAGGATGTTGAGCATTTTTAAAAAGTTTATTATTATTTTTTATGTGTATGAGTGTACTGTCTGCATGTAGGTTGGTACACCCGTGTCGTGCAATGCTGCGGGGGTCAGAAGAGGGCATCAGATTCCCCTGGAACTGGAGTTAAAGATGGTTCTTAGCCTCCATGTGGGTTCTGGGAATCAAACCCAGGTCCTCTGCAAGAGCACTCAGTGCTCTTAACTATTGAGCCATCTCTCCAGGCCCAGATGTTGAGCATTTTTAAGGTGTTTCTTAGCCATTTTTATTTCTTTGTGAACTCTCTGTTCAAGTTCTTAGCCCATGTTTTTACTGGGTTGTTTGTTTTCTTGTTCCTTTGTTTTATTTATTTAGTTTTTGAGTTCTTTGTATATTCTGGATATTAATCCTCTGTCAGATGTGTAGCAGATAAAGATTTTTCCCCACTCAGTGGGTTTCCTCTTAACTTCCTTGGTTGTTTCTTTTTCTGTACAGAGGATTTTAAGTTTAATGAGGTCCCAGTTGTGGACTGTTGGCTTTAATGCCTGAGCAACTGGTGTCTGATTTAGAAAGTCCTTTCCTACACCTATATATTGTAGGATACCACCCGTTTTCTTCTAGGAGTTTCAGAGTTTCAGGCTTTATATTGAGGTTTTGGTCACTTGAAGTCGAGTTTTCTTCATGGTAGACGATAAGGGTTCAGTTTCATTCTTCTGCAGGTGGTGATCCAGTTTTCCACAACTATTTGTTGAAGTCGCTGTTTTTCCTTCATTATGTGTTGTTGGCACCTTTGTCAAGTATCAGGTGGCTGAAATTACACACACTCATGTTTTGTTTCTGTTGTGTTCTCCTGATCTATGTGTCCGTTTTTATGCCAGTACCATAATGGTTTTTTTTTTTTTTTTTTTTTTTTTTGAGACCAGGTCTCCCTGTAGCTCAAGCTGTCCTGGAACTCACTCTGTAGACCAGGCTGGCCTTGAACTCACAAAGATCCGCCTGCCTCTGCCTCCTGAGTGCTAGGATTAAAGGCGTGCGCCACCACGCCCGGCCCATACTGTTTTTTATAACTATAGCTCTGTAATGTACTTTGAGATCTGATGGGGCAATTCCCAACCCCCTCAGCATTATTCTTTTTGCCCAAGATTACTTTGGCTACCCGGGGTATTTTGTGAATACATATGAATTTTAATTTTTGGAGTTTATTTCTAGCTCTGTGAAGAATGTCATGGGGATTTTGATTGGCATTGATAGACTCTATAGGTTGCTTTGATAAGATGGCCATTTTCACAATATTGATTCCACTGACCCATGAGCGTGGTCCTTCCCTCCCGGTGTCTTCCTCTATCTCTTTATTTAGAAATTAAAAATTTTCATTTCTTTTTTCCCTTTCATATTGTTATTAAACTTTTCCCATACATCATACATCATTTCTCAATCCAATTCAGACTCACTCCCCTTTCCATGCTCGCCAGCACCTGAGTTCATGCACTCTGCCATACATGTCTTGCATCTTTTTCTAAGTCTTTCCAGATTTTTTTTCCATACACATATCACCTGAATTGGAGGATTTTCTTTTCCTTTTCTTTTCTTTTCTTTTCTTTTCTTTTCTTTTCTTTTCTTTTCTTTTCTTTTCTTTTCTTTTCTTTCTCTCTCTCTCTCTCTCTCTCTCTCTCTCTTTTTCTTTCTTTCTTTCTTTTTGGCTACAAGATAGCATGTTTTCTTTAAGGAAGTGTTGAAGGTTCCTCCTTGGCAAGCCCAAACAACCATCAAATTTTGCCCTTGTGCTCCACACGGGGGTCTTTCCTTCCCATGGTCACCCAAATGAGGTCCAGTAATCACCACGTCCTGTCTTGATCTTCCTGTACTGTCCTCCATGATACAGCTTGGGTAATCAAACATTGGCAGTCTATACTCTGAAGAGGCTGAAATCCCAGTAGCTGCTCAGTCCACAAGCTGGGTATCTCAGCAGTCCCCATCTGGCATTGAAGTTTTGAAGGATTCTTGGAGAGACATGAGTCTTCAGTCCATATTGGAGGGTTAAAAAGTTGTGTCTCATATCTTTGAAGAATGGCAAAAGCAGTGGCAGCCACAGAGTAGATCCACTTGCCAGTAAGAATTGAAGACAGGCAAAACAACAGTGCTCCCCCCTTTTTTTTTTTTAAATCTTTTTGTCTTTTTATTAACATCTCAAGTTTTATATCTGAAGTACAATTTCTCAGGTCTTACTGATTATTTCTGGTTATACTTTCCTTTTGGATGCTTAAGGCCACATAGTTAGTCCAGATTAACCAAGGTTTTTGTTTTCTCAAGGTCAGTTGAGGATCTGGACCTCAATGGTCACTCCGTTTTTTTTTGATCCCCTGGCTCCTTTCAGCTTTTAATTTACCAGTTCCATCTACTCAAGGACAAAATCAGGTCTTGCTAGACCAGGCTTCCCTTTTTGAAGCATGAGCAGACTTTCTTCTTTATAGACTGGACACTGGCTGAACTCTCATTAGTGGGTCTCCAAGACCTCTCTACACAGGAAGATTGGTGACTCACATTTGCAGGACATTTCAAGAGATGCCCCCATGCATAGTCCCCTGAGACTTAGTTGGCCTCTGAGGGCAAGGAAAAAAGTTATCCCTTAGGTCCCTTGGCCAAATTGGTATGGGCCTTAAGTATGGTGGTTAAGCACCCAGAAAGGCTAAGTTACACCAGCTTGATACATTACACCTATACTAAAATTATGTCTTCTGAAAACAAACTGTATGTTATTTCCATATCATATTTATTGATTTGCATTTTTCCATTTTAATTTTATATTACTTTAAAATATGGATATATGAGCCGGGCATGGTGGCACACGCCTTTGATCCTAGCACTCGGGAGGCAGAGGCAGGTGGATCTTTGTGAGTTCAAGGCCAGCCTGGTCTACAGAGTGAGTTCCAGGATAGCCGGGGCTACAGGGAGACCCTGTCTCAAAAAGACAAAAAAAATGCATATATACCCACCATCATATACCAAAAATCCAAAGTCTGAAAATAAATGGTAGGTTAATTCTAGAACCTGTCTAAGGATTCACACTATAAGATCACAGTTGTTTTCAGCTCATGAGGAATATAACATTAATGTTGTTCAGTTTGCCTTACAACTAGGTACTTGGTGCTAGCATCCACAGATGAGGGATACCATTCATCTTTTTTTTTTTTTTTCTGGGACTGTGTTACTTCACTTAGCATAAAATCTTCTAGTTCTGCAAAGTTCATGATGTCATCTTTCTTTACTGCTGCATAGAACTCCATCGTGTAGATGTACCACATTTTCTCTATCCACTCATCAGTTGAAGGCACTTGGGTTGGTTCTAGCTCTTCACTATTGTGAAAAGAGCTGCAATAAACATTGCTGTAAAAACAAAACAAAACAAAACATGGCTGTACATGTATCTCTGTGGTAGGATGAGGTTTGTGAGTATATACCCAGAAGTGGTATGGCTGGGTCAGGTGGTAGGCTCATTTTGACTCTTTTAAGGGTTCTTCACACTGCTTTCCACAGTGGTTATATGAGTTTGTATTCCCACCTGCAGTGGATGAGTGTTCCCCTTTCCCCACAACCTCTCTAGCACTTGGTATCATTTGTTTTCTTGATCCTAACCAGTCTTATTGGAGTGAGACGATATCTTAAAGTGGTTTTAATTTGCATTTCCTTAATTATTAGCGATGTTGAAAACTTTTTAAGATGTTTCTCAGCCATCTCTATTTCCTCACTTGTGGAGTCTCTGTTCAGCTCTTTACCCCATCTTTTGAGTGAGTCATTTGTTTTCTTACTCCTTTGTTTTTTGAGTAGTTTATATATTCTGGAAGTTAATGCTCTGTCAAATGTATCATCAGTGAGGGTTTCCTCCCACTCTGTGGGTTTTCTCTTCACTTCCCTGATTTTTTTTTCTGTACAGAAACTTTTGAATTTAATAAGGTCCCACTTGTCAATTGTTGAGCCTTATTTCCTGCACTGATGTCTGATTTAGAAAGTCTTTTCTTATGCCTATGTCTTGCAGGTTACTGCCAACTTTTTCTTCTATCACCTTCAGAGTTTTGGGTTTCACATTGAGGTCTTTGATCCATTTGAAGTTGATTTTTGTACAGGGTGAGAGGTAGGGGTTTAATTTTATTCTTCTACAAGTGGTGATCCAGTTTTGCCAACACCATTTGAAGATGCTGTCTCCATTGTGTCCTCTTGGCCCCCTTGGCAAATATGAGGTGGTTGAAATTGTATGTGCTCAAGTGCGGATCTTCAGTTTTGTTCCATTGGTCAACAGGTCTGTTTTTGTGCCAGTACCAGGCTGTTTTTATGACTATAACCCTGTAGTATAGTTTGAAGTCTGGTATAGAGATCGCCCCTGTATTGCTCTTTTCACTCAGGATTGCTTTGGCTATTTGGGGTCTTTTGTTTATCTATATGAATTTAAGGATTTTTTTCCAAGCCTGTGAAGAAAGTCTTGGAGATTTTAATTGGGATTGCATTGAATCTGTATATTAATTTGGGTAGAATGGACATTTTTATTATATTAATTTTCCCAATCCATGAGCATGGGAGGTTTTTCCATCTTCTGATTCTTCTTCAGTCTCCTTCTTCAGGGGTTTATAATTTTTTTGTAGAGATCTTTGGTGTCTTTGGTTAGGTTGTTCCTAGGTATTTTATTGTTTTTGAGGCTATTGTGATTGGGAAGGTCTCCTTGTATTCCTTCTTCAGTTGCTTGTTGTTGTTGTAAAGAAAGACTACTGATTTTTCTAGGTTAATTTTGTATCCTGCCACTTTACTGAAACTCTTAATCATTTCTAGGAGTTTTCTGGTGGAGTTCTTAGCATCGCTTAGGTAAACATATCATCAGCAAATAAGGATAGCTTGACTTCCTCTTTTCCAATTAGTACTCCTTTAATTTCCTTTTCTTGCCTTATTGCTCTAGTAAGTGTTTCAAGCATTATAGTGAAGAGGAGTGGTGACAGGGGCAGCTTTGCTGAGTTCCTACCTTTAAGGGGAATCCTTCTAACTTTTCTTCATTTAGGATGATGTTGGCTGTGGGTTTCTTTTTTTTTTTTTTTTTT
>VZQC01005350.1:1080175-1090407 GCA_009823505.1 Rhizomys pruinosus
GTTGGTTTTTTGGGAACAGGGTCTCCCTGTGTACTTGTGCGGCCCGAACTCACTACTGTAGACCAGGGTGGGCCTTGAACTAGCACAAAGATCCACCTCGCTCTTCTCCCGGGGTGCCTAGGATTTAAGGGTGCAGCACCATGCTGGCGGGCACCAAACTTTAATAGAACAATGCTACCGGACTATAATGCATCAGATTAACCCCAAGCACACTAAGTAGGAGAGGGGTTCAATACCCCACTGAGTCCTCTGTGGACGGAATCAAACTGGACAAAGAATAAAGAAGGAGAGACATCTGGAACTGAGCAATACATACAGAAAATGGACCTACAGACATTCTACCCCTATTCCACCCAACGCCAGCCAAATGACACTTTGCTTTTTTTTTTTTTGTCTTTTGCCAGGTCTTTTTTGTTTTTGTTTTTTTTTTTTTTTTTTTTTCCTTTTTCGACAGTGTCTTCCTTCTTTTTTTTTTTATCCAGGTTCCTGGAACTCACTTGTAGACCAGGCTGGCCTTGACTCCAAAGATCCACCTGCTTCGGCCTCTGCCTCCCAAGTTGCTAGGGATTAAAGGCATGTGGCCACCCGCCACATGCTCTTTTTTTTTTTTTTTTTTTTTTCTTTGCAGGTTTCACTCAAGACCCTTTAACGGCTTGCTATTCCCCCAGCCTGAGGAAAAAAAAAAAAAAAATTCTGTGCACCAGAGTTTGATGCATATATATTTATGATTGTGAAGTCTTCATGGTTAATTTTCCCTTTGATAAGGATGTAGTGGCCCTCTTTGTCTCTTCTGATTACTTCTACTTTGAAGTCTATTTTGTCTGACATTAAAATAGCAACTCCTGCTTTCTTTTTGGTACCATTTTCTTGGAATATCTTTTTCCATCCTTTCACTTTAAGTTGGTACCTATCCTTGAGGGTGAGATGGGTTTATTGAAGACAGTATATAGATGGATTCTGTTTCCTAATCCATTCTCCCAGTCCATGCCTTTTGACTGGGGAATTTCATCCATTAATATATTTTTTAATTTTTTATTTATTTTTTATATGTATGAATGTACTGTCTGCATGTAGGTTTGTGCACCTGTGTCATGCAATGCCTCGGAGGTCAGAAGAGGGTGTCAGATTCCCCTGGAACTGGAGTTAAAGACGGTTCTCAGCCATCATGTGGGTGCTGGGGATCGAACCAGGTCCACTGCAAGAGCATTCGGCACTCTTAACCACTAGGCCATCTCTCCAGCCCTCATCCATTAATATTTAAGGTTATAATTGAAAGATGTGTGTTGCTTCCTTTCACCTTATCCATTTGCATTTTTGGTCTAGGTGTCTACTTCTGCAGTTATGCTTTTATTGATTTCTCTTTCTAGGTGCCTGGGAATAGTTGCTCCTCTCCTCTGTCCTTTGAATAGCTTCAAGTATTAACGGGTTGGTTTTCTGGATATGCATTCTTTCATGTTGTTTATGTCATGGAAGATTTTTATTTCTCTTTCAACTGGAATCCACATTTTTGCTGGTATAATAACCTGGGTTTGCATTTATAGTCTTTTTTTTTTGGTCTTTTTGAGACAGGGTCTCCCTGTTACTCTGGCTGGCCTGGAGCTCACTCTGTAGACCAGGCTGGCCTTGAACTCATAGAGATCTGCCTGCCTCTGCCTCCCAAGTGCTAGGATTAAAGGCGTGCGCCACCTCGCCCAGCGGCATTTATAGTCTTTTTGCACTGGGAATGCTTTGCTCCATGTTCTTGCTTTCGTAGTTTGCACTGAAAAGTCAGCTGTAGTTCTGATAGGTTTCCCCTTATTTGTAACTTGTTTTTTTCTTGTGGCTTTCAGAATTTTGTCTTTGTTTTGGGCATCTAGCATTTTAACTATGATATGACGTGGGGAGTTTCTTTTCTGGTCTTATCTGTTTGGTGTTCTCTGTGCTTCTTGTGTTTGTATGGGTTTGTCTCTTTTTAGTTTGGGGAAATTTTCATCTATTATTCTGTTGAAGAGCTGATCAATACCATTCTCTTGGGATTCTTCTTCCTCTATCCCTATGATGTGGAGGTTTGATCTTTTCATAGTGTTGCACATTTCCTGGTTGTTCCATTCTTGTGTATTTCTAAATTTTTCCTAGTCTTTACTTGAGCTTCTTTGTTGTTCTGTATTATTTTCCAGGTATGATGTTCTTTTTTCTGCTTCCTCCATTCTGCTTCTGAGGCTTTTTCCCATTTTTTCATCTTGATTGGATGAGTGTTCGATTTCTTTTTCATTTCATCCTGTGTTTTCTTTAGCATTTCCACTTCCTTTTGGAGCTTCTCATCTTGTAGCTCCGTGCTTTGCTGGTTGGTTTCCTTTTTCATTTCGGCATGGGATCTTTTCAATGTTTCTACTTCCTTCTGCAGTGTTATTTTTCTCCCTCTAGCTCTTTCTGGAGTTTGTCATTTTTCTCCTTTTAGTTCTTTCCGAAGTTTGCCATTGTCTCCCTCTAGGTCTTTTCTGAGTTTCATTCTCTCCCCTTAGTTCTATGATTTCTTTGAATATATGTGATTGTTCTTCTAAGATCTGAGTCCTGGGTTACCTCTAGGGAGATCCCATTGCAGGAATCTTCTGTACACTTGGTAGAGTTTAGCATGGAATTATTCTACGCTTTTCCCATATTGTTCTTCCGTTGCGCTTTTGGCATGTGGGTTTCCTTTTGCTTGTATTCTGATGCGAATCTCTAATGTTCCCTGTGTTGAAGGATTGCTTTCCTTGAATCCTTCAGGTGCCTTCATTGTTTTCTCCTTGTTTATGGGGTGTTGACTTGTCTAGGTTTCAGGCTTTCAATTTTGGTTATATATTAGAAGGTATAGCTCACTGTTCCCTTTCTGTTCTGCAGGTTTTCCAAGAACTGGGTAGGTAACAACCCAGATGGCACCCTCTGAGCACCTTGCTTCCTCTGCTGCCAGCCCTAGGTTGGTTGTGGGGCTTACTGGACACTCCCTCCAGAATTCCAGTTTGGGGGGAAACAACTTGCTTGCTTAGCCCATGCACCAGTATCCTGCGCCTCAGCTGGTCTGGCAAAAGCAACCAACCTCTCTGCACAACAGGCCAATTATCCAGTCCTCCAACAATCAGCCTGGCTGATGCGAGCACGGCCCATACTCTGTGCTTCTGCTGGGTCACACCCAAGTGCCCTAGAGGCAAGAGGCCCACCTGTGCTCCTGGCTAGGTATCTTTGCCCCCACTGCTGCAGAAGGCAACAATCCAATTCTCCGTCTGGCTGAAGTGCCCACCTTATACCTTGAGCCTTAGCTGGTCTTGTAGATTTCT
This sequence comes from Rhizomys pruinosus, assembly GCA_009823505.1. Taxonomy (NCBI): domain Eukaryota; kingdom Metazoa; phylum Chordata; class Mammalia; order Rodentia; family Spalacidae; genus Rhizomys; species Rhizomys pruinosus. The sequence continues at coordinate 1,083,469 of VZQC01005350.1, forward strand.
TTAATGTATTTGATTAGATTTCTTCCTAGATATTTTTTGAGGTTTCCTTGAATCCTTTTTCTGATCCTTTGTTACTGGTATATTGAAAGGCTACTGATTTTTGTAAATTGATTTTGTAACCTGCTACTTTACTGAAAGTATTAGACTTTTCTAGCAGTTTCTGGGAGTAATGTTTGGGATCTCTTAAATATATTGTATCTTCTGCCAGTAGTGGTAATTTGATAGCTTCTGTTCATTTAATTTTCTTCTCTTGTCTTGTTGCTCTTGAATTTTGGCTCATGAGATCTATGCTCCATGAGACAGGAAAGACAAGAAACTTGGATTCTCTTTGTAACCTGGGAAGAGAACAGGACTTACTGAAATCAGGCCTGTTGACTCCAAAACTTGCCACTGGAGCTGGAGAGATGCGTCAGTGGTTAAGAGCACTGGCTGCTCTTGGAAAAGACCCAGCACCCACATGGCAAGTAACAAATACCCATTAACTCCAGTGGCAGGGATCAGTCACCTTCTCCTGTCCTCTGCAGGCATTGCATGCACATGTGCATTTACATACATGCAGGCAAACACTCATACACATGGCTTTTAAAAAATATTTAAAAATTAAGCCATAGAAACCCTGTGGAATGAACATCTCCCAATCATACTCCTCTCAGAAAGAGAAATGATATGGAAAATTTTTTTTAATGTGTATGAGTCCACTGTCTGCATGTAGGTTGGTACACCCATGTCATGCAATGCTGCAGAGGTCAGAAGAGGGTGTCAGATTCCCCTGGAACTGGAGTTAAAGACACTTTTTAGCCACCATGTAGGTGCTAGGAATCGAACCCAGGTCCTCTTCAAGAGCAGTTGGTGCTCTTAACCACTGAGCCATCTCTCCAGCCCCAGCAATATGTTCTTTAAGTGTTTACTCTTAAAGAATCTTTGTGATTTCTGGGTTTTTGTTCCCCAGAATGCTGAGGAAGATCACCAACTGTGGTTCCGCCCTGGCTCTGGGGACGCTTCATACCAACTCAAAGGTAACTCTCAGAGAACTCTCATGAGGATCTGACTGAGTTCAGTGTTGTAACCCTGCAGCAGTCCAGCTGCAGTGGATCAAAAAACCTGAGTGGAAAGGGTGGGGGATGCAGGAAAAAAGAGAGACATAGGATTGGCCATCATCAGGAGGGCCTCTCAGCCGCTGACCAGGCAGGCGCTTCATTGCAGAACACCCCCATGTGTGATTTTTATAATATAAGTAGCATCCAAGCAGAACTACTAAGAGAAAGACATACACCTGGAGACTGATTATCAGAGACTGACCTGCACAGGTTCATCATGGTCAGCTAGGATAGGCCTTGCCAGCTGCTCTCCCAGGGTGAACAGCCTGTGCAGCAACCCTGAGACAGCCAGGGTAGTTCTTACCAGTACCTGGTTGGCTGCTCTCTGGGGGACAGGCAGCCTGCACCGGGCACCTGAATCCTCAGCTCCTGTCTAGACCCCAGCAACCCCCAGGGTGCATGGAGGAAGTCATCTGTAGGACTGGTCTTTAACACTAGAGCTCAGAGTGTATTTAACATAACAGAGAAATTTCTGTCCTTCGCTTAGAAGAATTGTTCCTTAAGAACATAAAAAATTTAAATCTCTATGCAGGAGTGGAGGTTAAGATAGAAATACAGATCTTTTTGCTCCTTGACTATCAATTGTTAGGGTTCTGAGCTTTCTCCAGATGTAACCTGAAGGTGAAATTGAGAATATGCATATCTGTTATCTTGTAACATGGGTCTCGATATTGAATTCTTCTGCCTTTTGAGCATAACCTGCATTAGACTTTGCACAGCTAAGACACAGTGCCTGAGAGAGCAGCTTACAGGAGGAAGGACTCACTTTTGCTCACAGTTTCAGGAGTTTCCATCTCTGGTTCCATGTGCTTGGGCAGATTTTCATGACAAAGGAGCATGTGGCAGAGAAGGATTTTGCCTCATTGAGAAGAGGCAAGGAGTGAGGAAGGGACCCGGAGCAAGTGCAGGCTTCCAAGGCGTGCTCCTGGAGCCTGCTCTACCCAGGAAGGCCCTGCTTCTGAAGCTTTTCAACCTCCAAAAATAGTGTCACCAGCGAGGGACCAAGTATTCAGCACACGAACCTGTGGGGACATTTCAAAACCAAATGTGCCGTTTCCTTTTTTTTTTTATGTCTTTTTTTAAAAGTTTTTATTTATTTTTGTGTATGAATGTACTTTCTGCATGCGGGTTTGTGCACCCGTGTCATGCAGTGCCGCGGAGGTCAGAAGATGGTGTCATATTCTTCTGGAACTGGAGTTACAGATGGTTCTCAGCCGCCATGTAGGTGCTGGGGATTGAACCCGGGTCCTCTGGAAGACCAGTCGGAGCTCTTAACCGCTAGGCCATCTCTCCAGCCCCAAAAGTGCCATTTCTTCCTAAATCATTTTGTTAGATTTATATAGCGTGGAACTCAATCCTGATAAGCGGAAATGGCTGCACTCAAATTGTGTGGAAGGTCGGGTGTTTAGAGTAATAGAGGTCAAAGCTGAAGACATCAGAGCCAGTGTTAGTCTTGGATTTATAAACGCGTAAGGAATTATTCCATACAGGAGTCTACTGCCCCATTTTGGACTTCTGACCTCCAGACTTATAAAACCTCTGTGTTTTATGGCTCTTTAAGTTTGTATTCAGTTGTTGCAGCAGCCGTGGGAAACCAATCCAACCTCTAATGAGTTGTGACCCACACACCGGAAGAACACATCACTAAGAATGCTGGTGTTTGTCATGCATTTCTTGAGCCCTACAAGGCTTACCCAGGGTATGACAGCCCCTTAATCAAAGTAGAACTTCCTCTGTAAATTGGTCTAGGTGTCTAGGGATCAAAGTCACCCAGACTACCAGGCTGCCCTGAAACACAGTTTTCTTTTGATGTATTTGCCACAAGCACTGAAGCAGAACTTGGAGGGTGGGAAGTGGAACTTTCCTGGAGCAGCTGCTGGGACGGACACTTGTTGCCATGGTAGCCCAGAACAAGTATAATGAGCAGTTGATTCAAGTCAGGTTCTAGCTTTTGAAAGTACACACCTTACAGTACGGGGGGGGGGGCGGGGGGCAGCCTATTCAGAGAGGAACTGTGTGGCCAGACCATTAAGCACTAACCCCAAGGGGCTGCTCCTGGATCCACAATGGTTTGTGATGGGCTGTAATTGTAGTGCAGGTGTCAGGAGCTTTCGACAGACCCCTGAAACTTGGGTGTTTCAGATGGTGGATGTGCAGGGCTGGGAATGAACTTGTATGTTATAGAAAGAGAACTCTTTTTTTAAATATATTATTTCTTGCCATTTTCTTTTTTTTGTTTTTTTTTTATTGTTATATATATATTTTTTGTACAAGGTTATGTTACAAATCAAATCTACACTCATGTCCCCCTCCTTACCACCCCACCCCACCAGAGCTCATGCATTCTGCCAAACATGTTTTTCATCTTTTTCTCAGTCAGAAAGAGAACCCTGACCCTGCTGTGTTCTGTGGCCTCAGGTAGTCCAGTGGGATGCAATTTTCCATCTGTGGTTAGTTGAATCCATGGATGCAGACAGATACCTAGGACCAACTATTAAAGGAGCTTGGTTTGAAGCAGGCGGTGATACAGTCGCTAACTTCCTGTCCACACTTAGGAATTGTCTTCTCCAAATTCAGAGGGAGGGAAGGTGCCATGAAGTCATCAGTGGACACTGGAGACCTGGTTCTAAACCGGCTATTGCAGGTTAAAGTGTGGCCCTGGGAGAGTTGTTTTACTCACCGGGCCTCAAATTTGGCTTTGACAAGAGAGTTGTAGGGATGTTCATCACCTTGCCACTCAGAGTTGGCTCAGTGGAAAGCCTCACCTGGAAGCTGGACTCAGAACGGGCCTGTAGCAACTGTGTGCCCTCCCCCAGCACCTCTGTACACTTAAGTTTAAGAAGCAGCAATGTGATACTGCCTGCTTTCAGTAGCTCTTGAGTGTCTGCCCAGCAGTTCTGTGTTGGCCTGCATCTGGGCGCCCTCTACTGGCTCAAAAGGAAACATTTTCTTTAGGAAACTACATATATATTATATATATGTAATATATATGAACATATATATGTAATGTAATGGAGTCAAAGGGAACAGGGGGGAAATGGGGATACTTAAATTGGGGGTGGAGGAGGGTGGTCAGACAGGGAAAGATAAGAAATAATAGTTTAGGTGGCATAAAAAGCTACAGAAAAATGCATTTACTTCCCCTCCCCCCAATACACGTAGAATATCTGAATGTGAGCGCATGCGTATACCTGAAGGCTACATAACAAGGAACACAGTGCCAGACAGGACAAACCCCTTTTGGCTATTGGTCAGGGTTGTTGAATAGACTCCCACAATAACACAGGCTACGGCCACAGCCCTTGATTACTTCCCAGAACTTGAGGGTGGGATGCCGCTGCTGAAGTCAGGGCATACTTCAGTGGAGCCAGAACTGACCTGGAAGTTTCTCCCTGAAGAGCAGCTCTCACAGATCTCACAGGAGAGCATGGAAGCTGGTGAGGGAGAAAATCACAGAGTTCAACCCAGCTCTAAAGCACGATAGCAATGACTGCCACTGCAAACTCTATTGCTGCACGAGTGGCGTGTGTATTTAGGGGGCACTCAGCAGTTATCTAACTGGACTTAGCTCTCTCCATGGTGGCACTGTAAATACAGACAAAGACGCATGGCTGGAGAGGTCACAGATCCTGGAGAAAACCCAGTATCTGGTATATCTCTAGACAAATGAAATGCTAAATACAGATCCTTATATTCACACACAAGTATGCCATACACCACTCATGAAGGAAGTTTCTGCAGCAGATTGTGGCTGTTACAGAGTTCCACAACAGGTCACAAAACACAGAATAGACACTGGAGAGACGCCCAACCCTAAGTGACACATCTACAGTTGAAACTCTACACCCAGTTCTCAAGGAACATAGCAGAACTGTGGATAGGGAGAATGCCAATACAGCCCTCAGCTCTCAGCAGCAAAGCTTCCTCCTAAGACAGAGTGTGATGCACACAGAAGGCCACGAGTGGCCAAGGTCCAGAGAATACGTGACAGCAGAGGGTGTGGCCCTGTGTAGAACTCCTATATTAAAGCTCACCTGCCTAGGGCTCGGGACCATTGTGGAAGATGGGGCAGAAAGGTTGTAAGAGCCAGGGTTGGCGCATGAGCGGAAGGGAGCAGACACTTTCTGGCCACTGGGAACTCCTTCATCTGAACCTGCAGTAACGCTGACAGAACGCACAAGGCCAGTACCAGCTCAATCAGATGAGAACTCAGCACAGAGCAAGGGAAATGGGCAGCAGGCCCCAGCCTTAGCTGACCAACAACTGGCAGTTGATTACTGCTGGGGGGAGGGCAGAGAGAGGATATTCTCCAAGGGAGCGACTCTAGACAGGCTGACTAGACTCCAGTGGATGAATTTGTACCGAGGGGCATCTGGGTCAAATGCTTCACTGGACAGGACTGAACACATGTGCCAAGATGCATGAACACATGTGCCAGGATACATGAACACATGTGCCACGATGCACGAACACATGTGCCAGGATGCATGAACACATGTGCCAGGATGCAGAACACATGTGCCAGGATACACGAACACATGTGCCAGGATGCACGAACACATGTGCCAGGATGCACGAACACATGTGCCAGGATGCACAAACACATGTGCCAGGATGCACGAACACATGTGCCAGGATGCACGAACACATGTGCCAGGATGCATGAACACGTGCCAGGATGCACGAACGCATGTGCCAGGACACATGAACACACGTGCCAGGATGCATGAAATTCAGTGCAGAGGGTATGGAGGGGGGTGGAGGAGGAGGTCTAAATTTGATTAAAATCTATTATATGAAACACAAGAAACTCAATAAAATTGTTTTATACTTTAAAAAACAGGAAAGTATCTTTTTGTGTCTTGTCTCCTCTACTGGAAATGCCGTCATTTAGCTCTGTGTGAGGGAGCGAGCTCTGTGCACAGAAATGTCTGCCTCTTCATGGCCTCACATTTTCTTTTCAGACTCTCTCTCTCTATCTCTCTCTCCCTCCCTCCCTCCCTCCCTCCTTCCTTATCCCTCTTTTTAGTCTACAGGGTCTCCCTGTAGCTCTAGCAGGCCTGGAATTCTCTACATAGATCAGGCCTTGAGCTCACTGAGCTCCGCCTGCCTCTGCTCCTGTGGGCTGTGATTAAAGGCGTGCACTCTATCCCAGCTGAGATGCTCCTTCTCATAATGCACAGCCTCTGCCACATTTTGATTTGCATTTCTTTTTTTTTTTAATGTTTTAAAGCATTTTATTCGCATGTATTAAGAATATATAATAGGGGCTGGAGAGATGGCTCAGCAGTTGGGAGCACCAAATGCTCTTGCAGAGGACCCAGGTTTGATTCCCAGCACCCACATGGTGGCTAAGAACCATATTTTATTTTATTATTTTTTTCACATAAATTTATTTATTTTTAACAAATCTAGACCCGTGTTCCCGCTCATTCCCCCACCCCGCCAGAGCTCATGCATTCTGCCAAACATGCTTTCCATCTCTCAGTCTTTCTCAGTATTTTCCATGGGGAAGTTGACTGTTTTGAGCAGAAGTTCACTGTCTCTGTCAGTTCTTTGATGCAGTCTTTTCTGTTGTTGTTGTTTCCAAAATGTATTATGCCCAACTGCTTTTTTCAAAAGCTCAGGGGGCCCTACACAAGAAATACTTACAACTGGGTAGTTGGCACTAGCATCCACAGATGAGGGATACCATTCATCGTTTGTTTTTCTGGGACTGTGTTACTTCACTCAGCATGATGTCCTCTAGCTCCAGCCATTTTCCTGCAAAGCTCGTGATGTCGTCTTTCTTTACTGCTGCATAGAACTCCATTGTGTAGATGTACCACATTTTCTCTATCCA
>VZQC01005350.1:1092768-1124216 GCA_009823505.1 Rhizomys pruinosus
TTTTTTTTTTTTTTAATCTATTTCGAATTGACTTTCATAGAAGCCAGCATAACTGTAATACCAAAACCAGGCAAAGATACAACCCCAAAAGAAAACTTTAGACCCATATCCTTAATGAATATAGATGCAAAAATTCTCAATAAAATACCTGCAAACCACATACATCAAAAAGGTCATACATCAAAAAGGCCATCCACATGATCAAGTCATATTTATTCCAGAGATGCAGGGATGGTTCAACATATGTAAATCAATAAATGTCATAAAGCACATAAATGGACTCAAAGACAAAAACCATATGGTCATCTCAACTGATGGAGAAAAGGCCTTTGATAAAATTCAACATGCCTTTATGTTTAAAGTTCTTGAAGGAATTGAACTGGAGGGAACATGCCTCAACATAATTAAAGCTATATACAACAAACCCACAACTGACATCATTCTAAATCAAGAAAAATTAGAAGCAGTCCCCTTAAAGTCAGGAACCCGGCAAAGCTGCCCACTATCTCCACTCCTTTTCAGTACAGTCCTTGAAACTCTTGCTAGATCAATAAGACAAGAGAAGGAAATTAAAGGAGTACTAATTGGAAAAGAGGAGGTCAAACTATCCGTTTTTGCAGATAACATGATAGTATACCTAAGGGACAACAAAACACCAGAAAACTCCTAGAAATGATTAAGTTTCAGTAAAGTGGCAGGTTACAAAATTAACGTAGAAAAATCAGCCTTTCTACATGCCAACAACAAGCAACTGGAGAAGGAGTACATGGAGACCCTCCCATTCACAATGGCCTCAAAAAATAAAATATCTCAGAACATCCCTGACCAAAGACATTAAAGATCTTTACAATGAAAATTTTAGAACTTTGAAGAAGGAAATTGAAGAAGACACCAGAAGATGGAAGGACTTCCCATGCTCATGGATTGGAAGAATTAATATAATAAAAATGAGCATCCTATTCAAAGTAATATATAAATTTAATGCAATCCCAATCAAAATCCCCATGACTTTCTTCACAGAATTAGAAAAAAAATCCTAAAATTCTTATGGAAAAACAACCCTGAGCAAAAAAAGAGTAATGCAGGGATGATTACTATATCAGACTTCAAACTATAGTACAGAGATTTAGTCATAAAAACAGCATGGTACTCACACAAAAACAGATATATAGACCACTGGAACAAAATTGAAGACCCAAACTTGAGTACATGCAATTTCAGCCACCTCATATTTGACAAAGGGTCCAAGAAGACTCAATGGAGGAAAGACAGTATTTTCAGCAAATGATGCTGGCAAAACTGAATCACCACTTCCAGAAGAAGGAATTCTCTTTATTTCCTTCAATCCCTGGCCTTTGAAACTTCTGCCCCTAAGGAGGAGCTACATCTAAAGGCATCATCTCCCTGGGATACTGTGGCCAGACTACCTAGCTCCACGGACTAGAGGTGCCCTGAGCAGTCTATGGACCAAGGCAGTGGGCAGCACTGACTCCGCACAAGCTGCTGCAGTGTCACAGAAAGCAGTACTCGCGGGCCTGTCTCACGGCAAATCCACAGCACAGGAAATTCTTAGACAATGTCCCAGGAACTGTGTGCTCAGGGTTAAAAAGTCACTAAAAGAAAAAAAAAAAAACCACCCCATCCAAACCAAGAGTGGGTAGAAAGATAACTGAGCAACTTGAGGAGAGATGCTGAGTGTTTGCTAGTGGACGATAGCATGTTAGGTATCTCCAAATAATGCTGTAAATATGAATGTCAAGAGCCTAATAAAATGTCCAAGGAAGTTAAAAAGAACACATGTTGAAAGAGAGAAATATGTAATGATTACAGGGAAAAATCTCCACGGATAAGTTCACAACAGACATCACTGAAAGGAGATTGGTGACAGATAAATTAGATCTGAGTGGATTACTGAGAGTCAACAGTGGAGACAGACATGATGGAAAGTAGCCAGGATGTGCTGTAAGGAGTTCAGGAAGATGAGATAACAGAGGAAAGGCAGAAGATACTTAAACTTTCCAAAACTATAAAAAACTTCAAATTCCCAGGCCCCCAAAACTCAAGAAAATCCTAAGTTAGAATTACTTAGATGCACTGATGTGAAGGAGAATCTTATGAAATACTCTGGGAGGCAGAGAGAGAAGGATAAGTTATACTGAAATTAAATGAGTAGGTGACTTCTAGGCAGAACCAACAAGCACTAGAAAGCAGTGAAATGGAACCTATGTGGTTTAGAGCAAATAAATAGCCATCTTGTGTGTGCCTACAGATGGTCTTTTCTGAATAAGCAAGAAAAAAGTTTCACACCAAAGCCAAGAATGTTTGCTGTAAGTTCTCTACATGCTCTGAAAACAACATGCAGTGTCTAAGTTAAGCAATAACTGCAGAGCCATTCATGTGTGACACACTAAGCAAATGATGCATTTAAGAAGTGAGACAAAGGTTCTTTCCGTTGTAAACTTCTATGTCCTGTGACTAGCATAGGGCCTGGTACCAGGTAGGTAGTTCACTGAGTATTAACATCATTACTCTTCAAAAAATATTGACTCTTTCCATTTTATTATCCACTTAAGCATATTATTTTCTTTTTTTAAATTTTTTAATGTTTTTTAAACTTTATTTATTTATTTATTTATTTATTTATTTATTTATTTTTTTTTTTGTATGTGTATGAATGTACTGTCTGCATGCAGGTCTGTGCACCCGTGTCGTGCAATGCCGCGGAGGTCAGAAGAGGGTCTCGGATTCCCCTGGAACTGGAGTTCTCCTGGAATTGGAGTTACAGACGGTTCTTAGCCGCCATATGGGTGCTGGGGATCGAACCCGGGTCCTCTGCAAGAGCGTCGGTGCTCTTAACCGCTAGGCTATCTCTCCAGCCCCAGACTTTTTCTTTTTTTAAAAAAATTTTTTTAATTAATTTTATTTATTTTTGTATGTGTATGAATGTACTGTCTGCATGCAAGTCTGTGCACCCATGTCATGCAACGCCGCAGAGGTCAGAAGAGGGTCTCGGATTCCCCTGGAACTGGAGTTCTCCTGGAATTGGAGCTTCAGACGGTTCTCAGCCGCCACAGACTTTTTCAAAACATGACTCAGACTTTGGTTTGTGTTATTTCCAATCTGTTATCAAGTTTTCCTTTGAAATTGGTATTGAACATCCAGCATCTCTCTAAGCACTATGCATGTTGGGGTCTGGTGCTGCCTGTGAGCAAGTTTATCATGAAATACCCGATAGTAACTGCCCTGCCCCTTGCACTTTTTACAGAGAGCTTTGCTGGTAGCCATGACTGTGACCATCCTGACTTTTATTTTTTTAATTTTTAAATTTTTTTAAAAATGTATTTTATTATTTTTTATGCGTATGAGTGTACTGTCTGCATGTTGGTTGGTGCACCTGTGTCATGCAATGCTGCAGAGGTCAGAAGAGGGTGTCAGATTCCCCTGGAACTGGAGTTAAAGATGGCTCTTAGCCGCCATGTGGGTGCTGGGGATCGAACCCAGGTCCTCTGCAAGAGCAGTTGGCACTCTAAACCGCTGAGCCATCTCTCCACCCCGCACCCTGACTTTTAAATGAAATAATAAAAAGCCTCAGTAAGACTGTGCGTGGTACCCAGGGCAATGCTATGTTTGTTTCTACACTGAAACCTGAAACCATGAAGGTGTAACAAATTATTTTTTTTTAATTTTATTTATTTCTGTATGTGTATGAATGTATTGTCTGCATGCAAGTCTGTGCACCCGTGTCGTGCAATGCCGTGGAGGTCAGAAGAGGGTCTCGGATTCCCCGAGCTGGAGTTCTCCTGGAATTGGAGTTTCGGACGGTTCTCGGCCGCCATGTGGGTGCTGGGGATCGAACCCGGGTCCTCTGCAAGAGCGGTAGGCGCTCTTAACCGCTAGGCTATCTCTCTAGCCCAGGTGTAACAAATTATTATGAAAGGTTGAGTCATACCAAATGTAAACAGAAAGTGCTTCTATGAGAATACAGATTTTAAGCCTCTATTTATTCAGTAACTATTTATTTGTTTTATTGTGTGTGTGTGTTTGCCTACATGGATGAGTATACCAATATCATGCAGTGTCCACAGAGGCCAGAAGAGGACGTCAAATCCTCTGAAACTGGAGTTACTGTCCATTGTTGACCATTTGGTTCCTACCATATCATTGGCGGGAACCAAACCTGGGTCCTCAGAACCCAGTGCTCTTAACCTCGGTGCCTTATCTCCAGCCTCATTAAGCCTTACTCTACAAGTGGCCTGAAGACATAGGAAGTAGGAATGGGGTTGTAGTTTACTGAAAGGGAATAAGCCATTGACAATGAGAATGGCACACTTGGGAATTCTCATGAGATGATCCTCAAGTAAGAAGGGCCGCTCATCAGAAGGCTTTAGAAATAGAAGTTGGATTTAAACTCACGGGAACATCTGATGTGATAATGACCTCTGTGAGAAGCTAGAGTGGTCCGTGCTGGGGATGCTGCTGCTGCTCTGGGCTCACTCTACTACGTGTGGGAAGCCCGGCAGCCACCGCCCGGCTTGTCTGTGGAGACTGTCAGGGTTGACGGGGTCTAGGATGATGAGGAGGCCACAGCTCCACAGTGCCCAGCACTGATGTACACATGACCTCTATGGCTGGTCCTATGCACTGCAGTCCCTGGGACTGTCCCCATGTTGAGAATTCTGGCTGGATATGGACTAGCTTGGTGCCCCTTGGCTCCTGGAGTAGGGGAGCCTCAGCCACAGCTGAATCTCCACTGTCTTCAAATTGAGCAAAGAGAACTTCGTGCTGCTCAGGGCATCTGGCATCCTGAAGCAGAGCAACAAGCTCTGCAGGATGTGGAGCCCCAAACCACGGAGTAGCAAGTAACAGAGTCTCTACCCTAGAGAAGAACTGCCTCCTGCCGCTTTCCTAAATCCATGTAATTTTAGCTGTATTCTAAATACCTGTCCGTATATCCACAGTCAAGTGTAGTGTTCATCACTCATCAATGAAGCTTCTTTTACAGCACATGGAGATTATTACAGAGATCTGGTCAAATTGCAGAGATGCCCAATGCTAAGTGACATCTCAACAATGCGACCTCTACAACCTAAGGCTCCAGGAACCTCACGGCAGACGGAAGGACGGATTGTCAGAGTGAGAGGAACAGGATGCCTGCTGCTAGATTGTACACTCTAGACAAAACGGGGAAGCCGCACCTGGGAAATCTCCACAATACGTTTTCCTAGCAAGACCTGAGTGATGACGAAAGCAGTTGGTGTGGCAATGTGGAAGAGGAAATGACACAGAGCTCACCTCTAAGAGAAAAGATACAGCAGTCAATGGAATCTGATGGAGGAAGAAGTGATTTCTTTCCTTGAAGATGGTCCCTGATAGCTTGTCTGATCCCAAGTGCTCAGCCCTAAAGACACCAGCACCGCCAAAGGCAATCAGTGCATTATGAACTGTGTTTAGGTAGCAGTATGCATAGACCTATTGTGTCTATATGTCTATAGTACAATACATATTATATCCATATATTATGTAGGTACTGTATGCATACACATATATATATATATATATATATATGTAACAGTAATCAAAAAAGAGGGAAGGACATTGAGAGAGACTATGGGGGACAAGGGAGGGTTTGGAGAGGGGAATGAGAGGATTTGTAATGATGCAAATACAGTATTTCTGTATAAAATTCTCAAAAATAAAAATATTTTAAAATATTATGCACACAAATGCTTATACTAGCTTTACATGTAACAACTGCAATGTTCAGTAGACAGATGTATAATCAAACATCAGTGTAAAATACAGCCAAGTGATAAAAACACATAGACCCTGGCAATAATGTATTCCAGGCCAGCTGGAGCTATGGGGAGACCCCATCTCAAAAAGACAAAAAAAATGTGAAGGAACCTCAAATAATGCTGAGTGAAATAAAATATAGAAAGGCTATAAGGTTACACAGCATTCTGAAAGACACGGAATCAATAGACAGGAAGACTAGAAACCTGATGCTCCCTATTAAAGGTGTGGCCGTAATGACATGGCTACTGTGACTATAAACGGGGAACTGTTAAAGACTTTGTAGTAGTGGAAATGTCCTCACCTTAATCACATCAATATTATCATCCTGGTTCTATTATTGGACGTGAGTGGCCCCAAGGTCTAATGCATTGAAGCTTACTCCTCAGTTTAATGAGAGATGGTGGCACTCATAAGAGCAAGGGACTACACGATGAAACTCCTGTTATTTGGAGTTCCCCCCTCTCAAGGGGTGACAGCTGCTTTAATGGGACCCTAGTCCAGCCTGACACAAGGATTACTGTCAGAAAGAAAGCCTAGGCCCTGTGCACTCTGTCCCATGCCCTGTCCTCTCCACAGATGCCCCTGCCATGATGCAATTTGCTGTGGAGGGACATAGCAAAATTCATGGGGATGACACCTTTGGTCATTTTAGCCTTCTAAAGAGTGAGCAACAGAAAATGGCTCTGGAAATCTGGTTATGAGTTTGTAGTAGGGTCTGGGATACAGCTTACTATTGATTTGAACCCATATAAATATTTATAGGATCTCTCTTATTCCTCACAACTGCTTCATAATCTAAAAGTATTTCAGAAATAATTTGGAAAGTGAAAAGATGTAAAAAAAATCAAGAAAAAAACACTTTGTCAGTTATGGCATGAGCCTTAGAACCTGGACATCACAGTGGCCAGTCACCATGACTACTACTGAATCCCCACACTTCAGTGGTCGGTTTGCCAACTGAGGTAGCCATTTTTGGTCTTTAGCGCCAAGGAAGAAGAGAAATTCATTCTATTGAGACTTCCCAATCAAGGCCTCACTGGGAAAGGTATTCTTTCAACAGCTCTTCTTGATCTCATGATAGACTGGTGGATTTCAGGAAGCCTTCTGTCTTGTTTACTCCCTGTCATGTCAACTAATTCTTAACTCCACTAACTGGCTTCATGAAAAACAACTCATGCTAATGATGTTTAGTGCTGTTCACCTCAGGAAAGCAGGCTTTGTACTGCCAGGAGAGAGCAGCTCTGGGCTACGTGGGAGATGATCCATGTCTGTAAGTCTATGTAAATGTTTGTCCTAGTGGTGAGAGAGGTTTTCTGTTCTGCTCAGTCATTGAGTGACCTGTGGATGGCTGACTATTTGGACGTAGTAGAGGACAACCACAGGGATGCCGAGAAGTCCGTTCTCCTGTTTTGGCCTATGGAGAATTTCGTGGCTACCTTTCGGTAAGACCTGCCACTGGGCTGGGTGTGGTCGTGAGCTGGTTGTGAACATATGGGGTCAACTTCATACTGTCTAGTACACATGGAAAATGTAAACAATTTTCCCAGAACATTTTAAAACACAGGACTCTGTCTGTACCTGATCGTGCATAGGCTAGCACACACTCCCCTGCCCAGCCTCAGCCGCCCACACAGAGTGGACTTGGCTATCTTTCCTAACAATGCATGTTAACAAGTACATTTGATGTTTCCTGTATCACTTTTGTAATCTGGTGCAATTAGAAGTGGTGTTCCTCGGCTGGGCTTGGTGGCGCACACCTTTAATCCTAGCACTCGGGAGTCAGAGGCAGGCGGATCTTTGTGAGTTCAAGGCCAGCCTGGTCTACAGAGCGAGTTCCAGGACAGCTGGGGCTGCAGGGAGACCCTGTCTCAAAAAGACCAAAAAAAAAAAAAAAAAAAAAAAAAGTGGTGTTCCTCTATCTGTGTAGGTTCCTAACAATGCCTGTTAACAAGTACGTTGATGGGGCTGGGCGTGGTGGCGCATGCCTTTAATCCTAGCACTTGGGAGACAGAGGCAGGCGGATCTTTGTGAGTTCAAGGCCATCCTGGTCTAGAGAGTGAGTTCCAGGAAAGCTGGGGCTACAGGGAGACCCTGTCTCGAAAAAGACCAAAAAACCCAAAAAAACAAAAAACAAAAAAACAACAAAAAAACAAGTACATTGATGTTTCCTGTATCACTTTTGTAATCTGGTGCATTTAGAAGTAGTGTTCCTGTATCTGTGTAGGTTGGGGGCCATAGAGCTGTTTTACATTTCTGAAGACGCAGGTCCTAGTCAGAATCCACATTGGAAGTGGGAATGTGCTTAGTGTAGAAACATCAAATTCCCAGTCCTTGGATAAAAGAAGTCTGTAGATCCCACAGAATGTTAAACAGAATTTCCATGTGACTCACTCAGGAGTTCAATTACTGAGTATGGATTCATGAAAATTTACAAATGAAAAGATGTTGCATCAATATTCTTAGTAGCATGGACCAAGATTTCGACAGGTGGAAACAACACTTATTTCACCTGGAAATTCTGGTATGGAGTATAAGCCGGGATTGTGAATGAGTTTAGGGCTGGGATTGATAAGGAAAATGTACTTGAACAAAATAATGTTGAAGATTATGTGATACTGTGACAGTAATAAATGGCTGGAGCGTTGGCCTAGCGGTTAAGAGTGCCGACTGCTCTTGCAGAGGACCCAGGTTCGATCCCCAGGACCCACATGGCGGCTGAAAACTGTCTTTAACTCCAGTTCTAGGGGAATCCAACGACCTCCACGGCATTGCACAACACGGGTGCACCAACCTGCATGCAGACAATACATTCATACACATATAAAAATAAATTAAAAAAAAATAAATAAATGCACCAATGGCCACATTTATAGAATTTAGCACAATTTAATAATGCTAGTTAAGAGCCGAGCATGGTGGCACATGCCTTTAATCCTAGCACTTGGGAGGCAGAGGCAGACAGAGCTTTGTGAGTTCAAGGCCAGCTTGGTCTACAGAGTGAGTTCCAGGACAGCTGGGGCTATAGGGAGACCCTGTTTCGAAAACACCAAAAAAAAAAAAATGCTAGTTAAGGAAAGGTCACAAACATGGCGCTGGTCACCCGTCTGCTCTCTGGGTGAGCCATCTCTCCAGCCCATCTGGATCTATTTCGACCAGGAGTTCAATATCCCTGACTTCTTGGAGGGGCGGTGCAGGCTTTTTCTTATGTGTCCGCATTGCTGTCACAGTGTAAATTTGATCTATTGGAAGAACTTGTGGCCAAAGAGGTGCTACAGGTACTAAAAGAAAAGGTTACCTCACTATGTGATAACCATAAAAATGCCCTTGCTGCTGACATAGATGAAATTGTCCATATGACAACAGGAGACATCTCCATTTACTATGATGAAAAAGGAGGGAAGTTTGTTAACATCCTGATGTGCTTTTGGTATCTAACCAGTGCCAACATCTCCAGTGAAGCTTTAACTGGAGCTAGGGTGTTCCAGGTTAAGTTCAGGGATGAGAATGTGGGAACTAAACAGCTTCTTAGTGCAAGCTATGAGTTCCAGAGGGAATTTACACAAGGAGTAAAGCCTGACTGGACTATTGCATGGATTGAACATGGGAAGTATTAGAATGATCTTTCTTGAGGAAAAAAAATCAGTATATGAACTTTTAGTAAACGCTGTGGAAGACTAAGGAAGAAAATTTCTGGACCATTTGATCTTCACTTAATTAAGTGTGTGTATTTTCTATTATTTGGAAGTACTTCTTGCAATATATTGACATGATACAATAAATCACTTTCTACAGATTGTTAGTGTTCTTTAAAAGAGGTCAAAGTAAAAAGTGAAACTACAACACTACATTGGTGTTATATGTAGTATGGCTTCTGATGTGACATATGTACATAGACTAATTTTATACACATAAGATATTGGAACTACTTATGTATCTCTAAATTAGTAGTCATTTGCACCATTAATATAATAGTGTATAAGATTTCTGTCAAGTCAGTAACCAGATTTGAAGGAGTAAATAAAATTACAGCAACTTTATAAAAAAAGAAAAAAAAATGCTAGTTAAGTTTTATTATTTATTTATTTATTTATTTATTTATTTATTTATTTATTTATTTGGTCTTTTTGAGACAGGGTCTCCCTATAGCCCCAGCTGTCCTGGAACTCGCTCTGTAGACCAGGCTGGCCTTGAACTCACAAAGATCCGCCTGCCTCTGCCTCCCAAGTGCTAGGATTAAAGGCATGAGCCACCATGCCCAGCAGTTAAGTAATTTTAAATTAGAGTTTTAAATGCTACTGTGAAATTGTGGGGAGGATATTAGTAATGAGCACCAGGTAAATTGATATTATTGACAGACTCCTAGAGACTACAGGATGAGATTTCTAGGAATCATTTATCATATTGCAATCTACAATTTCTTTTTTAATTTTTTAAAATTTTATTTATTTTTTTATGTGTATGAATGTACTGTCTGCATGTAGGTCTGTGCACCCATGTCGTGCAATGCCGTGGAGGTCAGAAGAGGGCGTCGGATCCCCCTGGGACTGGAGTCAAAGACGGTTCTCAGCCGCCATGTGGGTGCTGGGGATCAAACCCGGGTCCTCTGCAAGAGCAGTTGGTGCTCTTAACCGCTAGGCTATCTCTCAATAATTTCTAATGGAAAAGACAACATTTTTTTTTAAAGATCATCTTCATTCTGATCCAAGAATATTCTTTCCAAATGGGAAACCCTTACTTATGATGTAATATGAATAGTGGGACCCTTTATGTGAACAGCCCCTCAAGCTGTAAGAACACTGGTGCAGCTTCATTAACCCTTTATTTATGCATTAGAAGCTAAAGCTCAGAGCAGTACCTTCCCCACCCACGATCACACAGTGTCTCTCAGTAGTTACAGTCATGTCTCTAGTTCCCAACCTGCTTCCTTCCATTTGGCTGTCTGCTCCCCCTCTCTGTGAAGAAGCCCAGATAAGAGCAGCCTGCTACTCCTCCTGGACACGCATGGCAACCATGGGCTTCTAGCATTCTTATTAGGGATGTTGACTGGAGCATACCAGTCTGATAGAGTCTAACTTTCCTCTTCTTACATTACAGTTCTTCAGAACAAAAGGATCAGTGGCGTTCTCTCCTTCAGAGGTATTTTCCAGTGTTCATATTTTCATTCTTTAGTGATGAAACGATGTCAGTCTCTGCAATCCCGTGACTCCAGGCTGTGCCCCCTTTGTTACTAGAAATAGTTAAGCTGTCTTCGAGTGCACCCTTGTGTGGCTGTCCCTGGCTGCTGCTCTAAGGTCTCTAGCTGACACACATAGCTGTTTATTTCTGAGGAAGCTGGGCTGCCATTCTCTCCATGTCCCCCTCCCAGCCTCTCTGTTGGATCAGACAACATCCTCCAGACAGAGCCTGGACTCCATCAGTGCAGGCCACTGGACTGCACACATTCAAAGCAAATGCTGCCTCCTTCCTCTCCTTGATCCCAAGGTGCTGGCCTCTCTCTCATGCAGGGAAACCATTTTGAGGGCTGGATCTGCTTCTAATCTCACATTTCAGGGCAAGCTTCTGTCTACAGGATCATGACTTATTTTCTGGAATATTTTTCCATATTTCCCAATCTGTGATTCATATTTCTAAGTTTATATGTTTCCATTAAAAAATAAGATACGGGGGCTGGAGAGATGGCCTTGTGCTTAGGAGCACCAACTGCTCTTGAAGAGGACCCGGGTTTGATCCCTAGCACCCACATGGTGGCAAAGAACCATCTGCAACTCCAATTCCAGGAGAACTCCAGTTCCAGGGCAATCTGACACCCTCTTCTGATCTCTGCGGCATTGCATGACATGGGTGCACAGACCTACATGCAGACAGTACACTCATACACATACAAAAAAAAGAGATATGGTTTGGAGAGTTAGCTCAGCATTTAAGAAAATTGTTTGCTCTTGCAGAGTACCAGTTCCCACCACTCACATGACAGCTGACACCTCTCTGTAATTCCAGTTCCAGGGGATCTGACATCTACCTTGGATTTCTATGGGCAATGAATGATGCAGGTGCATTTACACACATGCAGGCAATACACACATATGCACATAATAATATATTTTATTTATTTATTTTTAAAATTTTATTTTGTATGTGTATGAATGTACTGTCTGCATGTAGGTTTGTGCACCCGTGTCGTGCAATGCCGCGGAGGTCAGAAGAGGGGTCTCGGATTCCCCTGGAACTGGAGTTCTCCTGGAATTGGAGTTACAGACTGTTCTTAGCAGCCATGTGGGTGCTGGGGATCAAACCCGGGTCCTCTGTAAGAGCAGTCAGTGCTCTTAACCACTAGGCTATCTCTCCAGCCCCCATAATAATATATTTTAGAAAACATAGATAAAAATATTAACCTAAAAGATTAACTTGAAAATAAGCTACTCGCTAACTTATTTTACATTTTTGTGTTTTTATTGAACTTGACCAGCTGCATTAATCAAGCCAAGGGGAAGGGTGACAGTAAGAGCATTACACTGGAGATATTCCCTGAGAACGTCCTGAGCTGTACCCATGTATGTATATATAAGATCAAAAATGGCATTTCAAGCTCCTTGTGTACAGGGGAGAGAGGTGGGGAGGAAAGGGAGAGTGAAGGGAGGGTAAGGAGACAGAAAGGAAGAGAAGACAGAAAGAGACTGAGAATTGAGAGAGCACTGTGTGTAAAATGTATGTGTATATGTCATGATGCATACATGTTGCTGCATATGTGAAGAGTACTAAGCAATACAAGGTAATCCGTGTTAGCTGCAGGTGCTAAGCTTAGAAAACACATTTCATGTTCAATGACCATAAACTGAGGAGGGCTGTCGTGACAACATAAATTTACCAACCAAATACTTCTTATTGGAATTAAACTTTTCCTCAAATCTCATTGCTTGTATGTGGTTCAGCCAATTTATTTCCGTGGTGGGCCAGGCCTTGCAGGAAGCATGCACATGAGAGGCACAGCACACAGACACATGGTAGGGTATGAATCCAAATACAGAGAGGTGCTTTATTCAAAATGAATGGATTTTACTGGCAGTGTGGCCTCACTTCCCAGGCTCCAATCCCAGACCTCTGTGTCATCACATCTCAATCCATGGGTGTAGCCAAGGAGTTCCCATGACTCACAGTGGAAGGCGCTGGTTGGGATGCTAGCCTATGCATACCTAAACTCAGAGTGGATTCACCTTCTCTCCCTTTTTGTAGTAGCTTCCAGAAGCTCAGATACTATTATAGAAATAGTGGCCAACTATCTTTTTCTGGCCCAAATAGCAATGAATGCTCTGTAAAAATACTAAGACTAATTTTTGCCCAATTAAAAACTTCATATAGAGAACACCGACCAGAAAATATAAACAACATTTACACAAACCCAATTCATAAACACCTGTGTGTTATTTTACACAGATAGGGGATTTCGCTCTACCCCAAAGTCTCAAGTATGTCTGGAAAGGCCTGCACATACAATTATGCTGACCAAATGAAGTCCAGCCCATATTTGCTGTGATCTCATGATTTGCCCCCATCTCCTCAGCCCTTACACTCTGATGTGCCCCCTCTTCCAGGAGTGGTCCTTAGGCCTTGGGGAACGGGGTAAGAGTGGGTGAGAAGTGAAACAGTCCATTTTTCCTTTGAAGTGATACATCAGACCCTCGGGTCTGTCCAAGCTTTGCTTTCCATGGGTTGGCAGCCCATCGAGGGTTCCCCTTCTTAATTCTATTAATAAAACATAAGAAGTACAGACACTTAAACAACATTAATTATCATGAAAAGCCACGTTATGGGCACAGGCATAAATGTTTAGATGGTGTCTTAGTCTAAGAACTGTGGCTTTTGGGGCTGGAGAAATAGCCTAGTAGTTGAGCACCGACTGCTCTTGCAGAGGACCTGGGTTTGATCCCCAGTACCCACATGGTGGCTGAGAACTGTCTGTAACTCCAATTCCAGGAGAACTCCAGTTCCAGGGGAATCCGAGACCCTCTTCTGACCTCCGTGGCATTGCATGACACAGGTGCACAAACCTACATGCAGATATTACATTCATACACATACAAAAATAAATTAAATAAAAAAAGAACTGTGGCTTTTGTGCCAAGGGATGATGTATTAGTCAGGGTTCTCTAAAGAAACAGAAGCAACAGGATGAATATATATAGCTATGTACAATTTATTGATTTGCTCACATGACAGAGTTCAAGAATTCCAACAGTAGCTGCACCACACTGGAAAGGCTGAGACGACAATCCAGGGAACTGCTCAGTTCACAAGGCTGGATGTCTCAGTAGTCCCAATCCAGTGCTGAAGGCCCAAATGGGTTCCAGGAGATCTGCCAGTCTCAGTACCTGCTGGGATCTGAAAGGTTGATTACAGCAACAAGACAAACTCACCAGATGAGAGAGGCAAGCCGCAGGAGAAAAAGGGACCAGCTCCTTCTGCCATGGCCTTAAATACTGCCTGCCGGCAGAAGGTAACACCCACATTTGCGGTGGGCCATCCGGTTGAGGCGGTCCAATCAGAGGACCCTTTTTCTCTTATTTGTTCCTTAGTCCAGTCAAGTCGACACCCAGGATTAACCATCACAAGTCCACCCCTTGTCAACTTGACACCCAATAAATAGCCTCTCCTTATGTTATGCTTAAATGTCAATTGAAAACGATGACAGGGTCATAATTGCACCTAACATGTTATAAGTATCTCATGTGCAATAGCAAAGCATTATATCTTAGAGTAGGTGGTAATGTCCTTGAGAAGAACTTAGTCCTTCAGTATCTAATAACCTAAATATGACAACACTTAACACATATCTCAGGCACATTCAAAAGGGAACAACACAAGTATCCACTTAATATTCATATATATATATATATATATATATATATGAACAAGCACATTCTTAACCAAATAGGACAAAAGTTAATATCTATTATAATCCACATTTCTGCAACTGGTCCCGTGGCCTCAGCTGATATTTATNCCAAGGTGCTGGCCTCTCTCTCATGCAGGGAAACCATTTTGAGGGCTGGATCTGCTTCCTAATCTCACTTTTCAGGGCAGGCTTCTGTCTACAGGATCCTGACTTATTTTCTGAAGTACTTTTCCATATTTCCCAATGTGTAATTCATATTTCTAAGTTTATATGTTTCCATTAAAAAAATAACATTGGGGCTGGAGAGATGGCTCAGGGTTTAAGAACATTGTCTGCTCCTGCAGAGTACCGGGGTTCAGTTCCCAGCACCCACATGCCAGCTGCCACCTCTCTCTGTAGTTCAGTTCCAGGGGATCTGACACTTACTTTGGATTTCTATAGGCAATACATGACGCAGGTGCATTTACACACGTGCAGACAATACACTCATATGCATAAAATAAAAAATAAAAAATATTTTAAAAACGTAGATGGAAATATTAACAACAAAGTTTAACTTGAAAATAAGCTACTCTCTAACTTATTTTACATTTTTGTGTTTTTATTGAACTTGACCAGCTGCATTAATCAAGCCAAGGAGAAGGGCGACAGGAAGAGCATTACAGTGGAGATATTCCCTGAGAACGTCCTGAGCTGTGCCCGTGTATGTATATATAAGATCCAAGATGGCATTTCAAGCTCCTGTGTACAGGAGAGAGAGGAGATGGGGAGGAAAGGGAGAGTGAAGGGAGGGTAGGGAGACAGAAAGGAAGAGAAGACAGAAAGAGACTGAGAATAGAGAGAGCACCGTGTGTAAAATGTATGCGTATGTGTCAGGATACATACATGTTGCTGCATGTGTAAAGAGTACTAAGCAATACAAGGTAATCTGTGTTAGCTGCAGGTGCTAAGCTTAGAAGAAACATTTCATGACCATGAACTGAGGAGGGCTGTTGTGACAATGTAAACTACCAACCAAATCCTTCTTACTGGAATTAAGCTTCTCCCCAGTTCTCATTGCTCACACATGCAGTTATTGTTGTTTCTACCACTGCTGATCTATCTTGAATTTTTATTCATTCATAAATACAGAGGATCATTATAAACAAATTCCAAACAAAATACTACAGTGCGTAACATACATGCCCAGATCCTCCTGGCTGGTAGCACCTTACCATCTGGTGTTGTGCTGTTTTAGTTCCTCTCTTTCTCTCCAGGTTTGTCAACCTGCTTCTCAAAGTCGGCTACCTAACCACGACCGTTCTTTAACTCTTTATGATCCTAGGCATAGGGACATCCTTTCATGTAACCAGTTCAGTAATCTACCTTTAAAAATTTAACATTGGAGTGTCTGTGTGTACAAGTACAAGTGCATAAAAATATAACTACAATTCCTTTTCCAAGGTTGTCAGGAGCACAACATGGCCTGTTTTAGCACCAGATCCACTCTAGGTTGCATTTAGAGAGTAGATTCAGGGTCCTGAAAGCCTTTTCTTATGCCAGAACATCGGAATTGACTCCACTGAACCTCCGAAGGGATCATTGTGTGTTTCAAATGCTACTGTGTGGAAAAAAGAAACTTTCAGTGTCAATATTGCTAATGCTTAACTTTTGAAATGTTAATTCAGTAGCCAAGAGGTGTTGATACTGAACATGCTTTCCTCTGTGCTGCACTTTGATCTGCACAGCACTTGTAGATTACACAAAACGGTACTGAAAGAAGAGAAAGACAGTGCAGCCATGAGAACGCCCTCTCCTGTTGGCCCGAACCGGTTAGTTGTTGATGGGGTGACAAGACCAGCCCATTGTGTGGGGAAGGTTCTCTTCCCTCTGCCTGCTTAACTTCAGGTGTGACACATGCATAGCTTTAGAACTTTTCATGGATGATCGGAGTAACTTTTGAAAAGGCGATTTTATTTAGATATAATTTACATAAACCGGGAACTAACTCTAGTTCCGAGACCTGGCACACATGATATAAGACGACGTAACGATCAATCTACACATGAGATCCTAAACCGCAGACAAGGCTACACTGTGACTCTCTGAGAGTTTACTAAGGGACTCATTTCTATTTAAGCTTTTATCTCTACAGGTTGCAGAGGTTTTCCAAGGACAATTACAGAAAGCTACACAATGTGTACGTGCTAGATGTAAGGAAGGCTTCAGGAGAGGAACAGAATCCAAGGTTCAGCAGGCCTAGCCATAAAAGTAAACAGGGAACGTAGTGACATTGGGTTTCAGCAATAATATGTCTAACAGTTCTCGTGTTTACGTTCCAAGTATAAACAATCAAGGGCAGAGTCTTAGCCAAACTCTGCAAGCTTCTACCAAGCCCAAGCATTCGAGCACAGTCATACCAAGTCGCCCTCCGACAACTCTTAAGCTTCTTTCAAGCTTTTGGCATTCATCCAGCAGAATTCATAATCCACATAAACATTTCTCTGATTCCCACCCATCCTGGAGTGCACCCTCCTCTCGTGGCCTCAGGTCTCAAAGTCACCAATAATACAGGGCAGATCTGTTGCAGTCAACTTCTGCAGTGTTTGCTATTTAAACATGTTCTTTATCATTCATCCTTGAGGGCATTTTCTCTGACTTTAGAGCATTCTTCCAATTTTTCATTCAGTATTTACAAACACCCATTGTATTTCTTTGTCCTGTATGTGGTAAGTAGTTAACAGAGATCCCACCTGGGAGCTTTTTATCTTTGAAGTTCTCCCAGGTCTTCTTGAGTTTGGCTTTCAGAGTTTTGGTAGTGGTGCATCAGATCAGGCTTTCCTTTGAATTGCTCTATGTTTCACTTCTACTTAACATAAATCTGTCATTTTTTGTCCTTGGACAAATTTAGGAGATGTTTCGTGATTATTACATCAAAACATGTTTTTTCTCTTAGACTTCTCCACTCACCAACTTTTATGTATGTTCCTAGCCCCAGTGATGTTGGTAGGTTTTCAGTCTACAAAATTTAATCTACTATTTATTCTTTCGACAGTTCTTACATGAAATGTATCTTGATCATTCCACCCAAAGCTGCCCCATACAACCCAGACACATCCCCTTCCAATATTCATGTATTCTCATCTTTTATTATTATTTGGGAAGCTACTTAATCCAAGTAGTGCTTCCAGCTGGAATACTGTCTCATGTTGATGTGATCTTTGCAGCCAACGTAAACCACAGTGAGTTCATGAAAGCAATGGTCATGTCCTGTGAAGGACACAGGAGTTCACAGCAGCCCAGATAATTTTACATGATCCATTTTCAAATTCATGTCCTCACTCTCAACAATGTTAGCCAT
The DNA here is from genome assembly GCA_009823505.1 of Rhizomys pruinosus. NCBI lineage: Eukaryota > Metazoa > Chordata > Mammalia > Rodentia > Spalacidae > Rhizomys > Rhizomys pruinosus. The sequence goes on from VZQC01005350.1 coordinate 1,110,795, forward strand.
GTCAACAATGTTCAGACAGTTCAGTATAATTTTTTCTTTCATATATTTTTCAATATGAAATTTGTGTTTTTTAAAATGTTTACTATTTAAATTTTTTCTTTATGTTATTACTGTATTGACTGCATGTGTGTAAGTGCACCCATGTCATGCAAACTCCATAGAGGTCAAAAGGCGACATTGGATCCCATGGAATGGAGTTTTGGATGGTTTTAATACATGGGTTGCTGGGAACTGAGACCCAGGTCCTCTGCAAGGCATCCAGTGCCTCTTACTCTGAGCCATTTCCCAGCCCACATGTTTTTTCCGTCTCTCCTGGGGCGACGTCTGTTTGTGTTTACTTTCAGCACCTCTCCTTTACATCACTGACCTAATGAGAACAATTATTTTCCACATAATTTGAACAGCTAGATTATCTTGAGGTTGGCCTCACTCCTGGGCACTATTGCAGTCGCTACATGTCAGGTAATAGTTGAGCTCCTGTGGAGAACCAGTCACATTAAAGCATTTTCCTAAATGCTTTCAGAAATATTTTATTTTAAATGGTTTGCTTATGCACAACTCTGCACACTTGAAATCTTTCAGGTGCACTTACAGGAGTCATTTTCTCCTTAAACCACGTAGGTTCGAGGGACTGAACTGAGGAAGTCATTGGTGTAGAGAAGCACTTTACTTTCTGGACCATTGGCCAACTGTAGAAGTTTCACTTCTAATGAACTTCTGGCTACAGTCTAATGTTGGCACCTTCCTAGACATTGTAGCAGAAGATCTGAGCTCTGCTGTTGCGTTCTGAGACACTTTTCCCTAATTCCTGGGTTGTGGTTGACAGAATGTGAAATTAGTAAGTGGAAGGTGACTCCATTCATAAAATTGCATTTAATGGGGGCTGGAGAGATGGGAAGGTGACTTCATTCATAAAATGCAATTAACACTGGGGAAGATGGCTAAGCAATTAAGGCAGAGTATACGTGTGCTTACATATTATGAGGCATACACTCATACACATAAAAATAAAATATAAAATATTTTAACTGCAATTAACTTGGCTGTGGGTGCAGTAGCTGGTAGAACATTTGCTTTCACATTCAGTGGGTCCTGGGGTTCAGTCTCAGCTCTCCAAACACAGATGCTCACAACACATACTACACAATTAACTTTCAAGGTGATTACTAATTCCCAGTATTTTAAAAATAATAAAGAAAATTGCAGTGAAGGGAAGCGATGGCTTATGGAGTCGTTTCCCTTTACCCTGGTTTCAATGTTATTGTCAGGGATGGAGCAGAATGCTCCATCCATCCATCTTCTCTAAGCATTGTTTTCTAGGAGGCTCCATCCATCCGTCTTCTCTAGAGCATTGTTTTCTTAGAGGCTCCATCCATCCATCATTCTCTAAGCATTGTTTTCTAAAGGCTCCATCCATCCATCTTTCTAAGCATTGTTTTCTAGAGGCTCCATCCATCCTCTCTAAGCATTGTTTTCTAGAGGCCATCCATCCATCTTCTCTAAGCATTGTTTTCTAGAGGCTCCATCCATCTTCTCTAAGCATTTTTTTCTAGAGGCTCCATCCATTCATCTTCTCTAAGCATTGTTTTTCTAGAGGCTCCATCCATCCATCATTCTCTAAGCATTGTTTTCTAGAGGGTCCATCCATCCATCTTCTTAAGCATTGTTTTCTAGAGGGTCCATCCATGCACTCTTCTCATAAGCATTGTTTTCTAGAGGCTCCATCCATCTTCTGTTACAACCCACATGTGTAGTAAACATGTCTGTCTACTTACTATCCTATTCTATGCCAATGTTTTGGAATTCTGACATCTCAGTGGTATCAGCTCAGAATCCTATGACTCCCTCTCAGGTTATCTCCTGTAAATGGTCTCCTGTTTCTGTGGGGCACTTTCTGAAGGTGAGGTGCAGTAGAAAACTATTGTAGGGAGGCACTCTCTGTCACTCTTGGCAGAGTTACATGGAGGAACAATATGGGTTCCTAAAATCTTCATTCTGGATATCAATTCAGACAGTCCAGGATCCCCACTTTCGGCATGCACAGACGCGCGGTGACAACTTGTGCAGACAACACGACACAGACAGGAAATAAATGTAATATTTAAAAAAAAAAAAGTATTTATTTGGAATCCCAGCACTCAGAGGCAGAGGCAGGTGGATTCCTGTGGTTCAGGCTGGCCTGGTCTACATAGTGAGCTGCAGGCCAGCTGTGACTAAAGGGACTCTGCCTCGAAAAGACCCCCACCACCACCAAAAAAGTATTTGGAGTCGGTTGTTATTTGATTTTCCTAGAACTGCATACATAATGTGCAACAAAATAAAACCTTACTGTAGAAGCACAGCTGGGGCAGCCAGAAGAAGGCTTCAACTTTCCTTTGTTAATTCCTTTCCTCCTCCTGAAGCAAACTCAGACTGCTGAGTACAGCCCCCATGCTGCTGTGAATTCAGTCAGTCCTCCAAGCCCCTTACGTATATTTTGACTGCAGCAAATCTTTTGGGTTAGTATGTTAGACTGGCAGTTTTACACGGTCGTGTTATGTAATAGAAAGAAAACATTGTGGTCAGGACTTGTGCTCTACATGTGTGTTCACTTTCCCTGAAAGCCAGCTTTGCTTTTAGAGAGGAAAGGTGAATGCATACTATGCAGTCATGTGTTTCACAATATACTAATAGTAACTTCTCTCATTTTTAAGCCTTTATATGTTACAGCAACAAATCTGGAAACATGAATGATATTTCAAGAAGTTACTTCCAATGTTAGGAAGACCTGTAAGTTCTTTTCAAGCTATTTTTAGTTTCTACATGAACTTTAATATATGAGATTCACATATATTCAAAGTATGAATAAATAATTCTTCAAGAATCTTTTTTTTACATTTTAAATTTTATTTTTATGTTATGTGTATAAATGTTATGTCTACACCTGTGTTTTCCAAAGCCTTTGGAGGCCAGAAGAACTCATGGATCCCTGGAACTGCAGTCTTAGGTGGTTGTTAGCCACCATGTAGGTGCAGTCTTAGGTGGTTGTTAGCCACCATGTAGGTGCAGTCTTAGGTAGTTGTTAGCCACCATGTAGGTGCTGGGAATCAAACCCAGATGCCCTGTAAGAGGATCCATTGCTTTTGACCATTCAGCCATCTCTCCAGCCCACAGGGATCTTATTATAAATTAAAAAGACATATTTTGCCATCTCCTCTTTGGGCCTGAAGGCATCTAAAATACAACCCCGGTCTTTAGGGGGGCAGTTTTAAGTAATCCTTTAATTTCCATGTGAACTGGTGCACAATAACTTGCTATTGGGTGATATTTTAAGAGTGCTAGTAATAGCATGTATTTTTACATATTATACCTGAATACTATAAAATGATATAAAATTCTTTAAAAAATATTATATGCTTAGAGTGTTTTCCTGAATGTAGGTGTACCGTGTGTGCAGAGTGCTCACAGTGGCTAGAATTGAGCATTGCATCCCCAGGAACTGGAGTTGTAGTTATTAGCCACCATGTGGCTGCTGAGAACCAAACCTAGGTCCTCTGCAAGAGCAGCCAGTTCTCTAAACCACTGAGCCATCTTTCCAATCCCTGAACAAGATTTTTAATCTTATTTTATTTTCTTAATTTCATATGGTTTTAATTGTTTGTGCACTTCATGTAATACATCTTAATCAAATTAACATCCCCTCCCTCCTCCCTGTCACCATTAGCCTCATGTCCACCAGATATCAGGCATTCTGTCCTCTCTGTTAAGTCTTACCTGATAAAGCATTTTAATCCACTGGAGTCCACTCTGCCTATTTAGAGTCACTTAAGAAGATCTACTCTCCCTCACCCTATAGTAATCATTTGCCAATAGTTCCATGGCTAGGCTTGGGGCCTGCTGCCCATTTCCCCCATTCTGTTCTGGGCTTTTGTCTGATCAGGTTGACAGGAGACTTGTGCATACTGCAAAGATTGTTTCAAGTTCATAGGACAAGTTTCCAGTGGTCTGAAGGTCTCTGTTTCCTTATGTTCAGGCACCAGCCCTGACTCTTACAATCTTTCTGCCCCCATTCCCCAATAGTCCCTGAGCTTTGGTGGATGAGATTTATGTAGTAGTCCTGTCCAGGGATGCTCACTTGACAGTCTCTTATTCTCTGAAACCTAGCCTGTTGGAGCCTTCTGTGTACATCACACTCCGTTGCATGAAGAAAATTTGCTGCTGAGAGTTGATGAGTGTATTAGTATTCTCTCTACCCCTGTTCTGCTATGTTGTATAAGCCTTAGGCATAGAAAGGCTATTGCCGATGGATGTGTCACTTAGAGCTGACCATCTCTCAGACATAGATTCTGTGTGTGACCAGTTGTGAAGCTCTCTAACAGCCTCCATCTCCCAGACATAGATTCTGTGTGTGACCAGTCATGGAGCTCTGTAACAGCCTCCATCTGTTGCCAAAAAACCTTCTTTGATTAGTGGAGTATGGAACATTTGTCTGTAAACATAAGGATCCATAGTGTATGGTAAGAAATTTCATTTGTCTAGAGTTGTGACAACAGTAGGATTTCACTAGGCTCTATGATCTCTCCAGCCATGGATATTTCTCTGTATTTGCAGGGCTACCCATGTGTTCCTTTGCATTAAGAGGGCTTTAAGTCTAATTAGACGATTGTTGGTTGCCCCTAGATAAGAGTGTCACTACTGCACCAATAGAGGTAGTTTTCCATGCCAGCTGTTATGCTCATCAGGATTTAGAGGTGGCTGGACTCTTGGTTGATTTTTATCCCTTCACATCTTGCGTAGAATCCTCTAGAAATATGAGAGCTACTTTTCAGGGAGAAAAGCTTCCAGCCTGGCTCCTGCCCCATTGTTTCATGCCCTGTGTCTGAAGTACGAAATGTCTTCAGCAGCAGGGATTATCTTCAAGTTCTGGGAGGTGATCAAGGGCTGCGGCCATGCCCTGTACTGTTTTGGGAGTCCCCTGGACCACTCTGACCAGTATTGAGAAGGGAAGTTCTCCTGTCTGGAACTCTTTTCCTTTGTGTATAGGCTTCATGTGCACACATGCACTAATGTTCGCATATTGTATGTGTATTTTCAGAGCAGTGAGTTTACACTTTTATCTGCTGTTTTATGCCATCTCAACTTCATCTCTCCTCTCTCCCTCTGTAACATCCCTTCTCCCTTACCTCTGTGCTTCCTTTCCATTCTCCTGGCCCCTTCTATCAGGAGATATATATCTATACACACACACACACACACGCACACATACATACACATATGTGTTTGTGTGTGTGCTCAAGATATATCTATATATATATCTGCTCAAACATAAGGGATTGGTGTTACAATCCACAAATGAGGAAGAACATGTCACTTCTTTGTGTGTATGCGCTACTTCACTTAGTACAACAGTTTCTAGTTCTATCCATTTACCTGCAAATTTCATCATTTCATTTCCTTACCAATGAGTAGAACTCCATTGGGTAAATGGACCACATTTTCATCAGTTGAGAGACAGTTAGGTTGTTTCCATTTGTTAGCTATCGTGGAAAGACCAGCAGCAAAGGTGGATGGACAGGTCTCTATCTCTACAGTAGGAGGAGTCCTTTGGGAATATGGTAGATTAATTCTTAGTTTCTTGAGTTCTCCACGCTGCTTTCCATAATGGTTGCAGGAGTCCGCATTCCCTCCATCTGCGCATAAGCACTCTATTTCTCCACACCCTCGCCAGCACTTGATGTCTTTTTTTTCTCTTGATCTTAGCCAGTCTGCCTGGGGTAAGGAACCCTAAAGTGGTTTTGATCCGCATGTCTGTAATTCTTAAGGTGGTTGAGCATTTTAAGGTGTTTCTTATCCATTTTTATTTCTTTGTTTGACAACTCTGTCCAAGTTCTCAGCCCATGTTTTTACTAGGTCGTTTTCTTGTTCCTTTGCATTTTTTTATTTTTGTTTTGTTTGTTTGTTTGTTTTGGTTTTTGAATAGTCTGGTTTGTAATCCTTGGTCAGATGTGTAGCAGGTGAAGATTTTCTCCCACCCAATGCATTTTTTCTCCACTTCCTTATACTTTCCTATACAGAGGGTTTTAATTTTAATGAGGTCCCACTTATGGATGGTTGGCTTTAATGTCTGAGCAACTAGTGTCTGATTTAGAAAGTCCTTTCCTACCTATATATAGTAGGATACTGCCTGTATTCCTCTAGCAGTTTCAGAGTTTCAGGGGTCTTTTTGGTGTTTTTGAGACAGGGTCTCCCTGTAGCCCCAGCTGGCATGGAATTCACTGTGTAGACCAGGCTGGCCTTGAACTCACAGAGATCTGCCTACCTCTGCTTTCCAAGTGTTGGGAGTAAAGGAGTGTGCCACCATGCCTGGAGATTCTGATTGTTTTGTTTCTGAGACAGAGTCTCCCTGTAGTTCCGGCTGTCCTGGAACTCATTATATAGACCAGGCTGACCTTGAACTCACAAACTCACAGAGATCTGCCTGCCTCTGCCTCCCAAGTGCCAGGATTAAAGGTATGGGCCACCAGGTTTATATTGAGGTCTTTGGTCACTCAAAGTTGAGTTTTCTGTGTGGTGGAAGATAAGTTCAGTCTCATCCTTCTCAGGTGGTGACCCAGCTTTGTCACTGCTACGTATTGAAGGTACTGTTTTTCCTCCATCGTGTGTGAACACAGAAGGAAGTATCGGGTGGCTGAAGTTCCACACACTCATTATTGAGATTTCTGTTGTGTTCTGTTGATCTACATGTGTTTCTATGCACACAGCATACTGTTTTTATTCTTATAGCTCTGTAGTGTGGTTTGACGTCTGACATGGTGATCTCCCCCAGCACTGTTCTTTTACCAGAGATTTCTTTGGCTACCTGGGGTCTTTTGTGATCACATATGAATTTTAGGATTTTGTATCTAGCTCTGTGAAGAATGTCATGGGGATTTTGATTGGCATGGGATAGAATCTATAGGTTGCTTTGGTAAGATGGTCATTTTCACAATATTAATTCTACGAATCCGTGAGCATGGTGGTCCTTCCCTCCCCTGGTGTCTTCCTCTATCTCTTTCTTTAAAGATCTAAATTTATCACTGTAGATATCTTTAACATGTTTCGTTAGATTTCTTCCCATATATTTTTGAGTTGACTGTGAATGGAGGGGTTTCCTTGTTAGTGGTATATGGAAAGGCTACCGACTTCTGTAAACTAATTTTGTAACCTGCTACCTTACTGAAAAGTACTAGACATTTCTAGTAGTTTCTGGTGTGAATTTTGGGATCTCTTATGTAATCGTTTTGTCTGCCAATAGTGGTAATTATGCTTCTGTTTCCTTAATTTTCTTCTCTGGTCTTATTGCTCTTGCATTATGGCTCAATAAACCTACGCTCCTTGAGACAGGAAAGAAAAGAATCTCGGGTTCTCTTTGTGACCGGGGAAGACAACAGGACTTACTGAAATCAGCCCTGTTGACTCCAAACCTTGCCACTGGGGCTGGAGAGATGCTCAGTGGTTAGGAGCACTGGCTGCTCTTAGAAAAGACCCAGCTTCAGTTCCCAGCACCCACATGGCAACTAACAAACATCTGTAACCCCAGTGGCAGGGGATCAGTCACCTTCTGTTGGCCTCTGAGGGCATTGCATGCACGTGGATTTACATACATGCAGGCAAAGTCATACACTTAGCTTTTAAAATATATTTTAAAGCTAACCCATAGAAACCCTGTGGAGAGAACATCATTTATACCTCTCCCAATCACATCCTCTCAGAAAGATAGAAATGATATGGAAATACGTTGTTCATTGTCCACTGTGAAAGAATCTTAGTGACTTCTGGGTTTTTGTCCCCCAGCATGCTGAGGAAGATTACCAACTGTGGTTCTGCCCTGGCCCTGAGGAAGCTTCGCACCAACTCAAAGGTAACTGTCAGAGGAATCTCAGGAGGAACTGACAGAGTTCAAGGTTGTAACCCTGCAGCAGTCCAGCTGCAGGGGGTCCAAAACCCTGAGTGGGAAGGGTAGGGGATGCAGGAAAAAAGACGACACAGAAAGAGCTCGGATCAGGAGGGCCTCTCGGCTGCTGAACAGCCAGGCACTTCACTGCAGAATTTCAGTTTTATACTTGTCTCAAAGCAGTTAAATCTTACTATAGAAATAGAACACATAACAAAGTTCCTGGGAACCATGTAGTTTCAAACATCACATGTGCGTGTGTCAGCAGCACTCAAGCAGAAATTCTCAGACAAAGGCATGTACCTAGGAAGTTGCCTTTATCATAAGTAATTGTATAAGCAGCATCCAAGCAGAACTCCTGAGAGAGACATGCAACTGGAGACTGAGTATCAGAGACTGACCTGCACAAGTTCAGCCTCCGGTCAGCTAGGATAGGCCTTGCCAATATGCCCTTGGCTGTTCCCAGTGGGGGTGCAGGCAGCCAGCAAACGGCAGGCCTGAGCACTCAGCTCCCAACATAACCCTAAAGTCACAATGTTTTGTTTGTTTGATTTAAGCTCAATTGTCCATAAAAACAAATATCTATGCTCTGCTCATCTAACTCTTATTATCAGCTAAGGTACACAAGCTGTGTGATAACGTTTCTTCACGCAGCAGTCTCTGGCCTGGTGGGAGAAATAATGCAGAGTTTTCCTATGCTTTTTCAATGAAGAAACAGAAATTACCTTTTTTTTTTTTTTTTTTTGGAGACAGGGTCTTCCTGTAGGCCCAGAGCTGCCTAGAACTCAGTAAGTAGTCCAGGCTGACATGAACTCACAGAGACCTGGCTGCCTCTTGCCTCCCAAGCTGGGATTAAAGTCGTGTACACCATGCAAGGCCCAAATATTTTTTGAAAAAATATTGAAATAGAAGTTTCTTGCCCCACTTATGATAAAAGACTGCCCTGTCTGCTGCGCAGTAAGCAGCCTCGATTTTGGAAGGCTAGTCCTCTATCCACACCTCTAGATTCATGTGCAAACATTCACTTCACATCTGCTCTATGACCAGTATTGTTCTCAGCCTAAAAGGAGGTAAAATAATCAGGTTTTGGCTCCAGAATCTTTCCTGACTGAATAGGTTGCATTGTCTAGAAAATTTCTCAAGATTATTAACAAATATGGCAATTCAAGAATGATGTGAAGAATTCAGATCAGAAAAAAATGAGATGAACCAGTGTGCTCAGTGTGGTTGACCACTGAGAAGCCATTGAAGTGGGGTCAAGGATGACCTGTAGTCTTGTTGCAGAAAAGGGGCAGTGACAATCCTGTTAACATCAGAGAACAGTGCCTTGTCTTGCAATCTTTTTTTGTTATTTTTGGTTTTTATTTGCTTTTTTTTTTGGCCTGGAACTCATTGTGACCAGTCTGGCCTTGAACTCATGGAGATCCAGCTGACTGACTACAGAGTGCTGGGATTAAAAGCAGGAGCCTCCGCACTGGGATGGGCAACCTTTTTTTTTTTTTTAATCTCTGACAACAATCATGAGAACATTTCTGTTTAATTCAAATTTCTAATCAATTGAAACTGGCACAGTTTCTAATCTTAAGGAACGTGCATTCTCAGAATCAGAATATTGGACATCACCANCTCACTTTAACTGCTGACACTCTTCGTGGCTGGGAATTAAATTTGCATTATAAATCAGCCAAACGTATAATAAGGGCTCCAGCTCGATTTTCTGCTACTTTAGCTCTTTGGCTCCTGGAGAGAAGATTCTCTTCCAGAGCACACTTGGAAACCTTTAAACTGTTGTTTCGAATCCGGAGCTGGTCATTTTTATCACTGAGCTCCTTATTTTCCTCTATCACTTTATCCAGACATGCTAGGAGCAACAAGGCAACATCATTATTTTCCTTATTTTTCCACAATTTCTCGAACGTTTTATGTATAGAGTCGCTAAATTCCTTGCTTCTCACAAGAGGCAAGTTAGGTGAGTCAAATGGTTCTATCTTCATAATTACATCAAATAGTCTGCACCAAGGATTATCATTCCTCTTCATGCCACCAGGAAAGCCTTCAGTAACTCTAGGCTTCATTGGGTTGGAGAACTAGCTCCACAGACTACCAAGCCCACTAAAGAAAATCATCCTTTCAATTCTGTTTCTCTAGAACCACTTCTGGTACCAAAATCTGTATTAGGGTTCTCTAAAGAAACAGAAGCAACAGGATGAACATATATAGCTATATACAATTTATTGATTTGCTCACGTGACAGAGTTCAAGGATTCCAATAGTAGCTGCACCACACTGGAAAGGCCAATATGAGAATCTAGGGAACTGCTCAGTCCACAAGGCTGGATGTCTCAGTAGTCCCAGTCCAGTGCTGAAGGCCCAAATGGGTTCCAGGAGATCTGCCGGTCTCAGTACACGCTGGGATCCGAAAGGTTGATCACAGCAGCAAGACAAACTCACCAGATGAGAGAGGCAAGCCGCAGGAGAAAAAGGGACCAGCTCCTTCTGCCATGGCCTTAAATACTGCCTGCCGGCAGAAGGTAACACCCACATTTGGGGTGGGCCATCCGGGTTGAGGCGGTCCAATAAGAAGACCCTTTTTCTCTTATTTGTTCCTTAGTCCATTCAAGTTGACACCCAGGATTAACCATCACAGATGACAACAAATTTCTATTGTGGCTTATAATGTCTCTTAGTCACTAGGAGGTGCAAGCTTATGGTATCAGCTGTGTGTTACCCTCCCCCACCAGGAGTGGGATATTAGCCAATTAACCTTTGGGGCACACAAATATCAGGCGACCACTGACTGCACAAATCTCCAGACAAGTGAGGTGTAGCTGGTGAGTCTTGCTTGATTTAAGAGACTACTTTTTCTTTAGTGATCTGTGGTTATCCCTGTGTCCTCGGGATCAAAGGGAACAAAAGGGAGGAGGGGATGAGGAACCTGCTACCTGCTTCCTTATGGGAGCTGACACTAGGATGTAACACATCAGCCAGCCATGGGGAATTCTGTCCCACAGCCGGGTCTGGTCAAGCTAATTGCTCTCACTCAGTCCCATGGCCTTGGGGTGTTGGACACCACCCCATTATGGATGAATAAATCTCATCTGTTGGGGACCACACTCTGAGACAGAATTCACAGACTGGTGGCTATCTGCAAGCCTCTGTCCCATCTAAACCCAGCCAGCTACTCAATACTCCCTTCCCAGTTTAGTTGCCCTGACAGTAAGACCTTTTCCAACCAATATCTGCTAGCATTCACCACAGTCTAAGCCTGATGGGTTCAACTTACATCTGTGTAGAAATTATTGGGCCAGGGAGACTCTCATATATTGGTAAAGAATCTGTTTATTGCTCATAGCACTTTGCTTATATAATCAGAGTGATGTCACCTCTCAGGGCCTGCTCTCAGACCCATGCTTCATGTTCTGTAAATGTCACGAGTTCTGTATCAGGGGTTTGTCTCACACAATTCGTTGATACAAGCCAATCTCACCCTAGGGCAGATTCTGGTGTGAAAGACAGGCAGGCAACTAAGTACAGTGCAGCCAAAGGTGACCTTTCTCTACCACAGGGACCCACATGGTTCTCTTTGGCACCATGGAGACCAACTACTAACTGTCCATTTGCAGGTGAGGTCTCTAAACATCCTTTTCATGCTATCATCATGTCTTCAACAGTAGGGTCTTACCACTCTTTTTGTGTGCACCCCAACATTACAGGCAAATAGCCTTTGTTTTGGGGGATTTTTGGTCCCCTGGTGAACAGACCCTTGTTAAAAGTAGTCTGTAACTGGTACCATGGGGTTTTATCCATCCATATATCTCACCTGACTATAAAGCGAAACATAGAGGTAGGGCAATTATCCAAAGGGACAGGCACAAATGTTCATGTCACCATACTTTTTAGATGTATAGACAAGTCAATTCCCCTATTGGTATCAAAGTCCTCCTTTACTAATATGTTTTATTTAACCATTAAGCTTTTTTTTTCCTGGTCTTTTCAAGACAGGGTCTCCCTGTAGTCCCAGCTGTCCTGGAACTCACTCTGTAGACCAGGCTGGCCTTGAACTCACAAAGATCCACCCGCCTCTGCCTCCCAAGTGCTAGGATTAAAGGTGTGTGCCACCACACCCGGCTTAACCATTAAGCTTTTAAAGATTTTATAATTATATCTGGCACTGGTACTCCTTTAATTAATTTCGGGGTTTAAAGGATATCCCTCCAACAGATCTCATGTCTGTTACTTAAAGGAAGCAGACAAACAAATCCCATAAGGAGCCACTGTCATAATAATTGACTCTTAACCCAGAGAGATGCCAGTGGGAGCACCTATGTGTCACCCTGTGTATTGGTTCCCTGAGAAGTGGTCTTTTCTTAGACTCCTCCCATTTCTTTTGATGTTTAGATGGGCCGATTTTTCTGCTGGTCGCTTCTGGTCCATTTCTATAGTCCAAGGACAGACACATCTTGCAGGCACTCAACTTGGTCATGCTTCTGTCTGTGGGAACATATAAGCAAACCCTCTTCCTATAGTTAGTAAAGGATTGGGGTTGTCATTTTTCCATTTTAAAATTGAAAAATTGAGGACATGTTTAGAGTAGAGAGTTCTCTATTTAACTGTATCCCAGAGGGAGCCATATTGCCCCCTTTATGTATTGGCAGTATGAATAGGACAGTTTCTCTTGGTTTTTAGACTTTTACATTTTGATCTACTAATTTTAAAAGGCAGTTGTACTACATATCCATAGACAGGAACCAAGTTGTAAAGGTCCGCTAAGTCCATTCAAACTTTCTTATTGGACTGTACACTGTTGATTCAAGGAGGCAAAACCCAGTCTTTCTTGTGCCAAATTATCTTGTATGCAAAAGAAATGTCACAGGTAATATTGTACAATACAGAAAATAAGGAGAACACAAATGTGCACTTAATCCCCAAATTGTCACTGGAAATGTAGTACAATTTAGGAATAAAATATATTAATAACAATCTTTACCCCTAATTAGCTTAAGTGTATTATTAATTTTATATTAATAATATTTAACCAGTTTGATTTAAATAGACATTTTAATTTTTACTAAATTTTTAAATACCATATCATGTACAGACAAAGTTTGTCAAAAACCGAACATTTGTTAAATATGCCTTGACCAGATATACATATTGTTTTTATTTATTTATTTACTTATTTATTTTTGGTCTTTTTGAGACAGGGTCTCCCTGTAACCCATCTGTCCTGGAACTCACTCTGTAGACCAGGCTGGCCTTGAACTCAGAGATCTTCCTGCCTCTGATTCCCGAGTGCTAGGATTAAAGGCATGCGCCACCATGCCCGGCATACATATTGTTTTTAAAACTACTTGACTGAGCTGAGCATGGTGGCACATGCCTTTAATCCTAGCACTCGGGAGGCAGAGGCAGGCAGATCTTTGTGAGTTCAAGGCCAGCCTGGTCTACAGAGCAAGTTCCAGGACAGCTGGGACTACAGGGAGACCCTGTCTTGAAAAGACCAAAAAAAA
>VZQC01005350.1:1125254-1213232 GCA_009823505.1 Rhizomys pruinosus
TTGTTGTTGTTGTTTCCAAAATGCATTATGCCCAACTGCTTTGTACAAAAGCTCAGGGGGCCCTACACAAGAAATACTTACAACTGGGTAATTGGCACTAGCATCCACAGATGAGGGATACCATTCGTCGTTTGTTTTTCTGGGACTGTGTTACTTCACTCAGCATGATGTCCTCTAGCTCCAGCCATTTTCCTGCAAAGCTCGTGATGTCGTCTTTCTTTACTGCTGCATAGAACTCCATTGTGTAGATGTACCACATTTTCTCTATCCACTCATCAGTTGAGGGGCATTTAGGTTGGTTCCAGCTCCTTGCTATTGTGAAGAGAGCTGCAATAAACATGGCCGTGCATGTATCTCTGTGGTGGCATAAGTCTTGAGGGTACATGCCCAGGAGTGGTATGGCTGGGTCCACAATTTCTCGAACGTTTTATGTATAGAGTCGCTAAATTCCTTGCTTCTCACAAGAGGCAAGTTAGGTGAGTCAAATGGATCTATCTTCATAATTACATAAAACAGTCTGTACCAAGGATTATCATTCCTCTTCATGCCACCAGGAAAGCCTTCAGTAACTCTAGGCTTCATTGAGTTGGAGAGCTGGCTCCAGAGACTACCAAGCCCACTAAAGAAATTCATCCTTTCAATTCTGTTTCTCTAGAACCACTCTCGGTACCAAAATCTGTATTAGTCAGGGTTCTCTAAAGAAACAGAAGCAACAGGGTGAATATATATATATACAATTTATTGATTTGCTTACGTACGTGACAGAGTTCAAGGATTCCAACAGTAGCTGCACCACACTGGAAAGGCCAAGACGAGAATCCAGGGAAGTGCTCAGTCTGCAAGGCTGGATGTCTTAGTAGTCCCAATCCAGTGCTGAAGGCCCAAATGGGTTCCAGGAGATCTGCCAGTCTCAGTACACACTGGGATCTGAAAGGTTGATCACAGCAACAAGACAAACTCACCAGATGAGAGAGGCAAGCCACAGGAGAAAAAGAGACTAGCTCCTTCTGCCATGGCCTTAAATATTGCCTGCCAGCAGAAGGTAATGCCCACGTTTGGGGTGGGCCATCTGAGTTGAGGCAGTCCAATCAGAAGACCCTTTTTCTCTTATTTGTTCCTTAGTCCAGTGAAGTTGACACCCAGGATTAACCATCACAGGCAGCATCACTTCACCTCCCCAGGACAAATCCCAGACCTTTGCATCATCACATCCCAATGTGTGGGCGGAGCCAGAGAGCTCCTGTGACTCTCACTGTGCCTGGGACAGGCTGGTTGGAAATGTTAGCTCATGCACACCTAAGCTTAGATTGCATATGCCCACATCTCCCCCCTTTTTTATTAGCTCCGTAAGCTCAGATCATGTCATAGAAATGGTGGTCAATTACCTTTGTCTGGCCCAAATGACCATGACTGCTCTAAAAAAGTACTAAGACTAATTAATGCCGAAGGAAAAGCCTGATATAGGGAGAACCAAACAGTAAAGACAAGTAACATTCACACAAGCCCAATTAGAAAAGAACTGAGTCCAATTTCACACAGATAAGGAATTTAGCTGTACCCCAAAGTCACAAGTCCAGCGGGAAAGGCCTGCACATACAATTATGCTGAGCAAATGAACGTCCAGTCCATGTTTGTTGTGATCTCGTGATTCACCCCCTTCTCCTCAGCCCTTACACTCTGACTCACCCCCTCTTCCGCAAGTGGTCCCTGGGCCTTGGTGAACAGGGCAAGAGAGGATGAGAAGTGAAACAGTCCTCTTTCCTTTGAAGTGACACGTTGGACTCTCAGGTCTGTCCAAGCTTTCCTTCCAACGGGTTGGCAGCTCATCCAGGGGTCCCTTTCTTAATTCTACTAATAGAACACAAATAGCAAGAAGTAAAGGAACTTAACCAAACATTAACTATCGTGAGAAGTCACATCATGAGCAGAGACATAAATGTTGAGATGGAATTTTGTCTACAAAGTGTGGCTTTTGTGACAAGGGATGACAACAAATTTTTATTGTAGCCTATACTGTTTTTTAGTCACCACAAGCTTATGGTATCAGGCATATGGTATTCCCCCAAGGAGTGGGCTATAGCCAATTAATTTTGGGGGTGTGCCAATATCAGGCTGCGACTAACTGCACCATCTCCAGGAAAATGAGGTGTAGCTGACGAGTCTTGCTTGACTCGGGAGACCATTACCTCCCAGTGATATATAACGCTCTCTAGCATCATGAAGACCAACTGTTCATTTGCAGGGGGAGGTCTCAACATAATTTTTCTTTTTCATGCTAACACCATGTCTTCTTTGGCAGTAGGGTCTTATTGTCCTCTATTGTGTGCAACCCAACACTACAGGCAAATAACCTTTTTGTTTTGTTTTGTTTGGGGGGGCTTAGGATGTTCTAGCCAGCAGCTCCTTATTAAAAGAGGTCCATGGGCCTGGAGAGATGGCCTAGCAGTTAAGAGTGCCAACTGCTCTTGCAGAGGACCCGGGTTTGATCCCCAGCACCCACATGCTGGCTGAGAGCTGTTTTTAAGTCCAGTTCCAGGGGAATCCGATGCCCTCTTCTGACCTCCACAGCATTGCACAACACGGGTGCACAAACCTGCATGCAGATATTACATCAATACACATAAAGAATAAATAAAATTTAAAAAATTAAAAATAAAAGAGGTCCATAACTGGCATCATAAGCTTTTATTTACCTATGTGTCTCACCTGACTAGAAAGCAAAATCTAGGGGTAGGGCAGTTATCCAACGGGACAGTCACGAATATCCATGTCACCATACTTTTAGAATAGACTAATGCTGGCTTCATAGAAGGAATTTGGGAGATTTCCCTCTGCTTGTATCCTTCTGAAGAGTTTGAGTAATAATGGTTGTAAGTCCTCTTTAAATGTTTTATAGAATTCTGCCATGAAACCATCTGGGCCTGGGCTTTTTTTAGTTGAGAGGTTGCTTAAATTTTCAGTTTCCTCATCTATTATGGATGGGTCTGCTTAAGCTGTCAAGCTCTTCTTGGTTAAGCCTTGGTGAATTCTAGGATTTCAGATATTCATCCATTTCTCTTAGGTTTTCAAATTTAGTAGAGTTTAGGTTTTGTGATGTTTCCCTTTTCATCACGAATACAATTGATTTGGAGTTGCTCTTTCTTTTGGTTAACTGGCCTGGGGGGTCTATCTATCTTGTTTATCCTTTCAAAGAACCAGCTTTTGGATTCATTGATTCTTTGTATTGTTTTTTTTGTTTCTATTTCATTGATTTCTGTTCTGATTTTTGTGATTTCTTCCAGTGTATTGGGTTTAAGATTCATTTGTTGTTGTCTCTCAAGTGTTTTACCTACAGTTTTGGTTTGTTTAAATTGGTTTGTTTAGCTGGGTGTGGTGGCACATGCCTTTAATCCTAGCACTTGGGAGGCAGAGGCAGGCAGATCTCTGTGAGTTCGAGGCCAGCCTGGTCTACAGAGTGAGCTCCAGGATAGCTGAGACTAAAGGGAGACCCTGTCTCAAAACTACAAAAAAAAATGGTTTGTTTAAATTAAAAGAACACAGTTGTTTTGCCTGTCTTACTGGCAAGTGCAGTTACCCTGTGGCTGCCATTGCTTTTGCCATCCTTCAAAGACATGAGACACAGCTTTTCAACCTTTCAATATGGACTGAAGAGTCATGTCTCTCCAAGAATTCTCCAAACCTTCAGTGCCAGATGAGGACTGCTGAGACATCCAGCTGTGGACTGGGGTTTGTTTCAGCCTCTTCAGAGTATTGACTGCCGTTGTTGGACTACCCAGGCTGTATCATGGAGACCAGTACAGGAAGATCAAGACAGGACGCATTGCTTACTGGACTGCAGGAAGCTTTCCTTTGTGCCAAACAGGGACCACGTGGCCCTGCTAAGGGGAGAGGGACACACCACCTGCCAGCAGCTGCAGACCAGGCGGCTACTTCCCATAGCCCGGCCTGGGTGGTACTTCCAACTCAGGAAGTACCTGGACCCCACGAGACACGTGTTCCACTCTTGGCTGTAACTTCCCACCTGCCCAGAGACTGCTGAACCTTGGACAGGAATTTCCGGGCTGATGGCTGTTGGCCTATCTTCAGCCTATGTCCACTCACAACATCAGCTACTCAGATAGGTGGTCCTCATGGGGACCTCTTTCCAACCCACTGGTCACCAGAATGAAATGCAGGCCTACCTTGGCCTGTATGGATGCAATAATTCATAAAAATGACGGCTGGGAATTCCAAACTAAATTTATAAAAAAAAAAAAGTACTAAGACTAATTAATGCCAAAGGAAAAGCCTGATATAGGGAGAACCAAACAGTAAAGACAAGTAACATTCACACAAGCCCAGTTAGAAAAGAACTGAGTCCAATTTCACAAGATAAGGAATTTAGCTGTACCCAAAGTCACAAGTCCAGCGGAAAGGCCTGCACATACAATATGTGACAAATGAACGTCCAGTCATTTTGTGTGATCTCATGATTCACCCCCATCTCCTCCAGCCCTTATACTCTGACTCCCCCCTCTTCGCAAGTGGTCCCTGGGCCTTGGTGAACAGGGCAAGAGAGGATAAGAAGTGAGACCCGGGTTCGATCTCCAGCACCCACATAGTGACCAAGAACCGTCTGAAACTCCAATTCCAGGAGAACTCCAGTTCCAGGGGAATCTGAGACCCTCTTCTGACCTCCGCGGCATTGCATGACACGGGTGCACAGACTTGCATGCAGACAGTACATTCATACACATACAGAAATAAAAAAAAAATAAAAAAAAAGATATTCAAAGAAGTTGAATATTGCTGGCTGTGATTTACACATGAGAAATTATTTTTTTTCTAACCAGATGAAGTAATTTATAAATGTTCTGAACTTGGCCTTCATCATAACATGTCAGATGCCATGGGTGCACACACTTGCATGCACGCAGTACATTCATACACATACAGAAATAAATTAATAAAAAAATTTTTGAAAAATAACATGTCAGATGCTAAAGAATTAGAACACATGCCTGGCGTGGTGGCGCACACCTTTAATCCTAGCACTTGGGAGGCAGAGGCAGGCGGATCTTTGTGAGTTCATTTCCAAACACTGAGACCACTCCATGGCCATCAAGGGTGGTCTTGGGCCAAGGCTGGTCTTGTGTGCACATTGCATATTAATGTATCAGGGATGAGACTGGGTCCGTTTTCTTCAGTGCACTATTTCCAGTACTTCATGCCAAGCCTGCTGTATGTATCAGCTCAAGATATTGGAATGAAGGAATATTACTTACTGGTTTATACTGATGGTAGTTGCAATTAGAACACTTGTGTCTGAACCTGTCTGTCTTGGAATGACAAGCCTTTAATGCCAAAGGAAGTAACAAAATGTGTGTTGATTTCACTAAACCAATACTGGGATTGCACATGCTGGGTCCTCTCCTGTCTTCAGCGTGTACTAGTTTGATCAAATGTCCACTAGGGCAAGTTTGAGCTGAGAAAAGATTTACTTCCATTCAGCCCACTCTCCAGATTCTGCACTTGGGTTTCCAGTTTCCATGGAGAAAGCATGTCTTCTTGATATGCCTGTCAGCAGAGGTGGGGACAAGGTTCTGTGCCGAGGGCCTTGGGGATCTGTGAAGGAGGTTGGGACAAAAGTGGGGTTTCAACTGAAAACTTCTCATCAATTTCTCCAATATCCATTCTCATTAAGAATAATGCTGGTGTTTTTTTATTTATTTAAGGATTTCCTTCGAAATATCAAAGGAACTGTGCTGACATCTAATCTGTACAAGTGGTTTGCTGTAATGGATGAAGTGAATGAAGAGGAGAAAGTTCCTTCATTTCAGAGGTGATGATGATGCACTGACTGTGTGAAGAACAATAAAAAAGAACAATATATTTTTTAGGCTATAGTAGCTTATTCATAAAAGATTTATCCACTAAATAATGACTGGCAACAAAAGATTCATTTCCTCACAAACATATAAGACAGTTTGAGGAAAAGCGTGTCTTCACCAGGAAGAGTAGCCCATGTTTATAATTTCAGCACCTGGGAAGCTGAGGCAGGAAGATTACCATGAATTGGAGGCAAGCATAGGTCACTCAAAGGTTCAGAACAACCTGGATTTCACTGTGTGTGTGTGTGTGTGTGTGTGTGTGTGTGTGTGTTTTAAAGGACTATGTCTTGCTGTGAATTGTGAGTTTTTGTTTTTTGTCCTAATATTTATTATAATTTTGAACATTCTACAGAGTCTAAAGTATGACATTGAGGTGAAATGAAATACACTAGTGAGGCCTGGTGGGACATGGCTTTGATCCCAGCAGTCTGGAGGGAGAGGCAGGTAGATCTCTAAGTTCGAGGCCAGCCTGGTTTACTTGGTGAGTTGCAAGCCAGCTGGGGCTCCAGGGAGACCCTGTCTTAAAAAGAGCAAATGAAAAGAAAATAAATACACTACTCCAAGGAACACTGTGACCCACCAATCTATCACTGGCATGGTGCAAAGTTCTCAAAAGTTGACTGAACCCAGAAGACCATGTTTAAATAGGGTTGAATTAGATGAAACATTTTGTTCTGTGTGGACTCCTAGAATAATCTCTCAAAAAACAGATGAGTTTGGGGCTCAAATAACTGTATAGCATCGCACACTTGCTATATTAAACCTAAGAGAATCTTTTAAATTGAATTATTTTGCTTAACAGTATGTTTTACTTGAACACATTCCAGAATGTGACAGGACTTTGAATATGATTATGTCATATCATTAAAGTGTATAAACTTAATTTTATCAAAATAATAATACACTGTGGTGACGTTGAGGAAATGTTTGAAAGAATATATTAAGGCATATTCTTCCTTTCTTGATTTTCAACAGAATAAGTATGAGGTACAAAAACAATAGTTATTTCCTTCCTCTATATTTTCACTTTTCTCTGGAAATTCCTTATTTGAAAATCCTTATCTCTCTGTTTAGCCTTTTACAGCTAATGCCTACAGTGAATGTGGATCTCCTGAGGCACCTTATGGGAGCGTTGTACAGCATCAGCAAGCATTCTTCAGTTAACCACATGACAGCTTACAATCTGTCTATTTACACAGCTCCCAGCATACTCTGTACAGTCTGTGCAGCATGGGATTAGGAAATGACATCTCAAAAAAGGTAATGAGACCTCTTATTTCTCATCTGGGTGTTTAGAGTCCTGATTATGGACCTGGAATTCAGGTATCACAGGAAGTTCTGGATGGGAAGAATCACTTGCGAGGTTGGAAGGTAGGTTGTTAAGGACTTGAGCTCACTGAGTCACTGCTCCCTCATTTGGGATTTAGAATCTGGATTGACTAAGTCTTAGACAGGCAGTCTTTTTCCATAGTAGAACAGGTGCTGGGATTCAGCACAAAAGGTTCAAACCTTTCAATCATCAAAGAGAGATATGTGAACTTGCACAAATTTCCCAAGCGGTCTCTTTATGTAAACGATGTCAGTGCTGAACAGGCCAGGTCCACTCTCCTCACTTACAGTTTCTCAATTGGTGCATAATTTGGCACCTGTGGTTCCATGGAACATAGCCTCTTTAATTAGATCACTGTTCATCTGGAGAAACACTTCAGTGACATTTGCTGTACTGGGACCATTCCAAGTACTATAACTAAATATCTGACATGATTCAGTATGAAGAGCAGATGTTTGCTGTGCCTTCATCTTAGAGTCTCCAAATTATCAATGTTTTATATCATTGCTTGGAGCCTTTGAGAAGCACTTCAGGGAAGAGTGGCTCACACAACAAAGCTGCTCACCTCAGTGAGGATTCAGAGAGAGAAGGAAGGATGGGATCCCACAGACTTCTGGAATGGCGCACACTCAGGGACCCTGTTAACTCCCACTAGGCCCTAACTCTCACAGCATGCCTCCCAATACAGTGTCCACAGAGACCTGCTTCAACACATGGAGTTCCTTCAGAATATAAAATGCAGTTTTCACCTTTGCCTTTGGAACAAGAATCTAAGAAATTAAGGTTCCAGCATCCTGATAGAATGCCAAATGGCTTCATAAATTAACACACGTCGTCCTAGACAGCAGGCCTGAAACACAGCAATGTGCGGGATTGGGGTGCCCAGTAGGATAACCAGACATCCCCTCAAATGCATTCTTTCTTCCTAAAAGACAAAAAGAAGCTCCACTTCTAAAGTTTGTGAAGCTTTACTTACACTGTGAATTTTGAAGGATTGCGGCCATTTGGTGCTTTATGATCTGAAATTTAAAATGCTCTCCAGCTGTTGTGATAGCGCACACCTTTGATCCGAGCACTTTGGAGGCGGCCCATGCAGGTCCCTATGAGATTGAGGCTGGTCTGGTGGGCATAGCAAGTCCAGGCTAGATGGGGCTAGAGGCCCCAATGATACCCTGACTTAAAGAAGTGAATGTAGTTTTCAACCCTAACATTCTACGTCATTCCTTGGATTACATTCCTCATTGCTGTGACAAAACACTCAGCAGCAGAAGCAACTTGAGGAAGGAAGGTATGCTTTACCTTATGGTGTGAGGGGACACAGCCCTCACAGCAGGACAGCAGGGGGCAGGGGCATGAGGTGTTCTGGACACAGGAGTCAGAGAGAGATCAACGCGTTGGTCAGTTTGCTTTGCCTTTTGTGGCCTCGAGTGGTAACGGGACCTGAAAAGATTACAGGGCTCAGGAAAGGACCCAGAGTCCAGTGCTGGCTGATGTCTTTGCTGTATTTCTTCATCCACGCACCGACACTAAAGACACAGAGAATTCTGCTCTTACACTCATTAGAGTCACAGATGAATATTTTAGAACAATGAATAATAATAAAGTGGCCAGAATGTAGCAGTTCAGTGTTACATGAGCAAGACACCGTTACTGCCATAACTTGCCTTCCTGAGAGAACAGTGTCTCGGCAGAGCCTAAGGGAGCCCCGGCATTCCGGAGACGGCTCCTCAGCGAGCCTTCTTCATCCACGTTCTCAGGAGACAAGGCCCTCCAGGCACACACGCTCAAAGTTACAGCTTCATTTACCAAGCATATTCTGAAAGTCCTAGGAACACTATTTCACACTTCCTGCAGTCTTCCTCTTTCTTTATATTCAGTCCTGGTGAGGCGTTAATAGGGTAGTTTGGGGTGAGGCCCCCTCCTCAGTCATGACTTTTTTTTTTTGGTCTTTTCAAGGCAGGGTCTCCCTGTAGCCCCAGCTGTCCTGGAACTCTGTAGACCAGGTTGGCCTTGAACTCACAAAGATCCGCTTGCCTCTGCCTCCCAAGTGCTAGGATTAAAGGTGTGCGCCACCACGCCCGGCTTGCATCCAAATTTTGTCAGCTTTACAACAGTTAACTGTCATGTTGGAGGCACCTGAAGTGATCCGAATCTGTATTTTGTATTAGTGACTGTATTTTATTACCTCTGCCCTAAATGTCCTCAGATACCTTCATTATATCTGAGTTGTAAGAGAAATGTCCTATATTTTGTACCAGCTGAATTAATTGCTCTCACAATTTTGATTTTCACATTTATTTCCTCCAAGACATTAATCAAGTGTCATGTACAAACATGGCAAATGACAAAGAGCATCCTTTTTGTTTACCCTTTTTGTCACAGATTGCTCTTGTGCGGTTTCTGCTCGAGAACTGTCTGGAAATATTTGGAGAAGACGTTCTCTCACTCGGGAACAAGAGCTCAATGAGTGGTGACAGCAGGGAGGAGGCTTCGGGTTCCCTGAATCACAGAACTGACTTTGGTGAGACGAAGGCTGCCGAGCACATTGACAGCAGCTGTCCTAGTTGAAGGACATGTCCCAAGGACACTGATGCTGTGCCCAGGAGTCATCTGCTTCTCGTCGCAATGGGGGGCTCACAGGAAGCGGAAGGTTTTATTTACTCATAGAGTGAAAGTAGGGTAGGGGAGGTCCAGGGACCTCAGAGCACATCATGTGACAGAGGACATAAGCTTGTGGCATCCACTGTGAGTTATTCCTCCAAGGAGAGAGCTAATAGCCAAATAGATTTGGGATATATATAGACACTTGGCTGCCACTGTTGCACAATATCTCCAGGCTGTTGAAGTGTAGCTGATATTGATGGAAGAGACTTGCTTGTCTCAGGGAGACCAATATTTTGCTGTATTGCTTTAGTGGCCTTTGGTAACATCATTCAGGTTTTCTGCAGTCGTGCTGAGCAGAACATCTCTGGGATCCAGTGCTCTCAGCTCTCTTATGTTCATGAATACTTAGGTGACCCATCAGTGAGGCTGAGAAGGTTTGAGAACAGCGCCTCAAAGGCCAGAACAGACCCACTGAGGTTTCACTGAGGCGTCTGTGACAGCTCAACAGGACAGTGCTGTGTCTTCTTCCAGCGTCTAAGCACAGACCAGTATCAGCAGCTTGTTGGACGAGTGGGCTCTGTGCATGGCACCCCCTCTGAGACCCCTGCCTCACGTTCTCATTCCAGCCCCTTCCATGAACTCCATATGAGTCTCAGGTCTCCTTTAAAGAGCACTGATACCGAGAATATTCAGCTTTTAATTCTGAATATCTGGCCTGTTTTGATTTGTATTTCAAATGATGAAGCATAAAATACTTTCCTCTGGTATACAGATTAATCCTTTCATCCAAACAGAATATATTACTAAATGCCACACAATTAGGTCTGTGATATTTCCATGCAGGTACTAGGTGGTCAGTTGACATGTTGCATGCCGAGCATCCCTGTAAGCAATATACTGACTCTGGGGAATGCGTGCTGCACGTGAGCAAGTTTATCATGTCGAGTCATGATAGTTACTGCCCAGCCTTTCAAATGTAAGCAAATTTCATTGATTCGATAACTTGATTATCCCAACTTGCACATGTGAAAGGGGCAAAACTCAGTATGGCTTGTGCCTAGAAAGGTTATATCATATCAGTAGAAGGCCTGACTGCAATGCCTTAAGCTTTGGATCTGATGGTATCTTTCCTCCCTGAAATTTGAAATCATGAAGACAAAGTAAAAGGAAAAAAATGGATGATTCAAAGCCAAAGTAACAGAAAAAGCTTCCTTGAGGAGACAGATAATTTTTTGATTCATCTGTTGTCATGTATGTGTATGAGTGTTAGTCTCTGAATGCATATAAGGTTCCTGGCCTATAACCATCTGGAGGCAGAAGAGGGGGCTGATCACCCAGAACTAGAACAATCCATTTTAGAGGAAAATCGGAATCAAACATGGTCCCAGTGGTTTCCAGGTAGGATTTTGTGTGACAAAATATTTTGAGAGGCAAGTAAAAACATTACATATATTCTTCATTCCTCCCTGCACTGTATCCTTGCATGCCAGTATCTTCCTGATTCACATCAGGACCAACTGCTGGTCTCTTCCAGGGATATGACTGACAGGTACTTTCCTTTCTCCCATGCAGAATATGCTGGCTCTTATGAATGAGCAGCGACTGGACATACACCAAATACTCAGAGTGCCAACCATTACCAAATCATACAGAGCCCTGAGAGAAAGACTGGATTCCGGAGAAGAACTGACCTTGAGGAGCGAACCTCCCCTTGCTGTGGCTTCTGTCTTAATGGTAAGGAAAGTTCTAGCCTCATTCCTAGACCAGACTCCTCTGAAATTGCCTGAGCAGTGTTCGTCATCATGATTAACTGACAAATGTAACAGGTATGATAGATGTTTAGTGTTAGGCCATATGAGGATTTGTCACAAGGTCAAGTTGAAGGCCTTTCCTGGGAATTTATCATCCTCCTCTGTCAAATCTCCTTTGGTCTCACATTGCAAACCTCCCTCTATGTCATCTCTGACCACCACACAATTTAATAATAAAATTAGCAATAATGATGACATGACTGAAAATTGATACATCTGGGGCTAGAGATGGC
This sequence comes from Rhizomys pruinosus, assembly GCA_009823505.1. Taxonomy (NCBI): domain Eukaryota; kingdom Metazoa; phylum Chordata; class Mammalia; order Rodentia; family Spalacidae; genus Rhizomys; species Rhizomys pruinosus. Next base: position 1,137,103 of record VZQC01005350.1, read on the forward strand.
TCAGTGTTAAGAGCACCAGTGCTCTTGCAGAGGACCCAGGTTCGATTCCCAGCACCCACATGGTGGCCAAGAACCCTCTTTAAGCATGCACCTTTAATCCTAGCACTCGGGAGGCAGAGACAGGCGGATCTATTTGAGTTCCAAACCCCCAGCTGGGGCTACAGGGAGATCCTGTCTCAAAAAAAAGAATGCACACTGTATATGCTTAGCAAAACAAGTATCTTCAATATACAATACTTTAAAGTATATAATAGTCCACCAAGTATCATGTTCTTGACAGTCAAAGCAGTTGTGCGTTGCCTTATGCTCAGTACATATAAGAAACTGATTTCATTTTTTAGCAAAAAAATAGACTTAAACATTTTCACATATTTCAAACTGCCTAATCCCATGTCAGATACTGAAGCGTTAGCCTCGCATACACATCAATATACTATCAGCACCACATTGAACTTGCCATGGGGCTGTCTATAAGCAGTGGCCCCATAGCAAATACCACTAGCATAGTTTACTTGAGTGATGTTCTTAGCTCACCAAGTCAGTGGACGCTGGAGCCCAGAGCCCAGAAACCCAGAGAAGAGATCGGACTCTGAGAACATACAAGTTCAGTGACATCCGGCACCACTGATCCCTCCAAACTCTCAGAGCTAACTACCTAAGACTGGAGGGCTGTTTTCCTCCCAGTGAGACCACTCCTTGGGAAACAAAGTGGATAACAGCAACTACTAAGGAGAGTTTGGTGGACCCAGAACATTTTCAAGGCAAAAAAAAAGACTGGCTTTTTCTGCTTTCTCCATTTTCTTCCTCAGTACTTAGAACCATGCCTGCTTCAACCACACCTCAGTCTAATAAATCTTAAAATGAAGAACTTTTACTGAATTTTAGGCATGAGGGCTTCCAGGGGCATTTTCTGAACTCCTTAACACTAAGAGAGCTTCACCTGTGGAGGGAGACAAATGGAAGCATGATCCTTCGATTTTTTTTTTGTTTTCTGGTCTTTTTTCTTTGTGTGGTGGCTGTAACTCACTATGTAGACCAGGCTGGCCTTGAACTCACAGAGATCTGCCCCTCTGCCTCCAGAGTGCTGGGATTAAAGGCCTGCCCATCACACCAGGTGATCCTTTGATTTTCTGCCGTATTTGTTTTTCTTACAGAAACAGGTACAGCTTCCTCCCGTTTCCTCATCTGTAATTTTGGATAAGTGTGGTGTGTGTCCCACACTAGCCTCTGAATTCAGGCCATTCTGCCTCACCCTTCTGAGTCCTGAGATTCCAGCTGTGCGCTCCATGCCTGCCTGGGCTTCACCAATTCCAGGGATCCAGTTTTTTGACACTGAGACTTTAACAATCAGCTCTGTAAATTGTTTTATTTCTGGCTACACTAAAAAAGCTTCACTTGGCTGTGTCTTGCCCTGATATTCAGAGGCCCAAAGTAGAGAAAGTATAATGTGTGACTGATGCCATTTTGTGCAAAGGGTGCATATGTTCAAACTCAAGGGATTGATGTATAGAACATGCTTTAGTCACTGGGGATTTGGCCAACATCCAAAAGTTTAGAGAGTAAATTTTTACAGTGAATAGAATACAACATGTCAGTGTGAGAGTTTTATCCCAAGGAAGCTCAAGGTAAGAAAGATCAGCACTCATTCAAAGTGTGCTCTGACTGCTTCTACATGTGTGTGTTTGTGTGTGTGCATGTTTGTATGTGCACAGCGTGTGTTGGTGTATGTGGATTATGGAGTGGTGTGTTTGTGTGTGTTGTGTGTGTGTGTGTTCTACTCAGTTTTTCAGAGCTATCTCTTGCTAAGATTTAAAACACAGAATTCAGAAGACACTAAAAGTGAATTTTTATGAACAAATGATAGGATTAGGATGCCGTATCCTCCTGCCCTTTCGCTTTGTGCCTTAAATGCCCAGGAAGAGGAAGCTGAACCATAGAGGAGATCTGGCTTCAGTCCCCACTATCCAGACTGTGTCTCTTTGATACCAGATTAGGGGAGAAAACCCCAGTGTCTGCTTGTAGCCTCTGCAAGCAGGAGACTTTGAGCAAGAGTCTATGTAGGTGACATGTTGCAGAGATGTAGAGGGAATGGGGGTCAATTTGAATCTTTCAATGAAAAGTTCTTCTCAGTAACTTCTATGTCTCTAATCTATGTAAGGATTTTCTTCGATATGTCCAGAAAGCTACTTTCAACTAGTCTATATGATCAGCGGCTAGATGTGCTTGATAATGAGAATGAGGAGCAGAAAATTTCGGTGATCCTAAGGTAATGATCTCCCTGATTACTATTCACTCCTTGATTACTGATTACTCGGGCCATGAAGAAGAATACAAATAATATATTCTTAGAAATCCATTAGTTGGGCTGGAAGATGGCTCAGTGTTAAGAGCACTGACTCTCTTGCAGATGACCTGTTTGTTCCAGCCCCCACATGTGGCCAGAACCTCTTACTGCCAGCTGTGGCACACACCTTTAATCCCAGCACTTGGGAGCAGAGGCAGGCAGGTCTGTTCAAGGCGCCTGGTCTACATAGCAAGTCCGCCAGCTGGGACTAAAGGACCCTGTCTCAAAAAAAAAAAAAAAAAAAAGAATCCATTAGCTTTATGCATTCTCATGGAAATAATTACTGAAAGGTTTCTTTTGCTTGCAACACATGTAGAGTCAGTTGAAAGAGATGCATCCCAGCCATAGTGTTTGTGTTCGATGATCTCGTGAATCCCACCATCATACAAGGAGAGAGCTATTATCGCCATGGAAATCTGGGCCATAATTCACAAATCTACAACTTGATAGGTGACAGCTGTGAGTGACTGCCAGTTTGTACTCCACCAGACAAGAAAGGAGACAAGCCAATGGAGCTTGCCACTGAATTCAATGAAATGTTTTCAGGCCCATGAGTCCCTACACTGGGCTCTAAGATTGCAGTTCAACTTTGTGTTCTTGTTATTAGCCAGCATCCCAGCATCCCAGGAGCATTGTCATGTATTCTTCTATAATGCAAGTGAGTAAAGAGAGGTCTTTCTGGAGTGAAAGGATAGAGAAGGGCTTTTCGCTCTTATCTCTCCCCAGGATGCTTTTCATAGAACACCCTCTAAAATGTCACAAAATTGTTAAATGTGTTTTTGTGTTTGTATTAAATTCTGTATTAAAAGTGTGCCCAGGTACAATACACTGAGGTGATGTGAGGAGAATATTTTTGGCAATATTTTTCAGACATATCCTTCCATTATTTTGGAAGGGACTGAGAAATGGTCTACTGAACATGTCCTCAGCTGTCTATGTAAAAACGACTTCTCACTATAAACTTGTTTTCTGCCTTAAGTCCTTTACAACAGCTGACAAAGCCGAATCTTGATCTCTTGAGGCTCCTTTTTGGCATGCTACTCAACATCGAACGTCGTTCTTCAACTCCTAAGATGACAGCATACAGCCTGTCAGTCTGCACTGCACCGAGTCTTCTCTGCCTCCCTAGCCCCTGCGACTACACACAGAAAAGAAATCTTCAAGGAGGTAATGAGACCTCGCCTTTTCCATCTTTCCTGTCTTGTGAGAGAGGAGTCCTCATCAGAGCTGTGAGTTCAGAACAGACAGATTACTGCTGTTAAAGTGCACCCTAGAATTACATTCCTTTAGAGGGGAAGAGAGACTAAGCCCATTCTGGGGAATGGTTTGGGAAAGTAAAATGTTAAAGTGGACTTGCAGTCAGCGAATCACATCTTAGCTTTTTGGGTTTGACAATCTAGACTGACTGATACACAGAGAGAAGAGTGAGAGATGGTAGACGAGGACATGGGAGCCTTGGGTCAGCCAAACAAGGTTCACCTCTCGCTGCTGCCGTAGGAGAGTCTATGAGTGAGGTCAAGTCCAAGGAAGCTTCCTCATCTAACCGAGGCAGTGGTAGTTATGGCCAGAGCCTCTGCTGACCACTCACACTGCTGTACGGCTTGAGCCATGTGGGCACCAAGGCCCCTGTACAATGGGTGCAAGGTCATGCACCTCCTCCCCGAGCTCTTACAATCTTTCTCTCCCCTCTTCCTGCATTGGTACTTGAATGCTGGTTGGTTGGCGTGTAATGTAAGAGTCCTGTCCAACGACCCACACTCTGCAGACTCTTCTTCCCTACACTGTGGTCATTTGTGGCCCTTTGTGTTCATTGTCCTCTGTTGCATGAGGGCGCTTCATTGCTGAGAGTGAGAATGCATTAGTGTTCTCTCGTACTTGTTCCATGTGTTCTTCTCTCATGAGAAAGAATCTCTGCTTACAAAGTTCAAGATGAGAAATAAAATTTGAGACTTTCTGCCTACTGGATACTGTACAAATAACACAACATCCTGCTTCAATTCGAACCAAATACACCAATGCAGACATAGCAGTGACTTTTCTTGTTTTGTGACCAAACACCTGTGATAAAAGTTCAGACAGCAGGAACTCCCTTTAGCTGAGAGTTGCATGGATAGTCTGTCATGGAGTGAAGGCCAGGTCTGAAGAAATCCTTGTAAAATTCCATTTAATCTGCATTGAGATGAATCTATGATCCCAGCGTGTTTGTGCCCAGATGAGGTTTTATTTTCTTTCAACAGTGAACGTGGATCCACGTCTTGACCCAGGACCATTGCACGCCATCGTGTTCTACAGAGGGACAAATTCAGAGTGACGACTTCACCTGCCAGTTCCTTCCACCTGATGTCCTTTTCCTCCTCCCATACACATGGATTCCAGAAAATTCTTTTAGAAAACTTGATTTTTCTGCCTTTGCATTGAGTTCTTTATCATTACTTTTATTTTAGTACTAATTTATTATATCAATTATTTTGTATGAGATTATTATTAGTATTATTGTATTACTTTTAGTATTATGTTAGTAAATTTTATATTAGTAAAGTAATATATTAATATAATTATATATCGTAAAATTATATATAGTATTATAAAATATTAAATTATGGTAATGTACCCTCAAGACTTACGCACCACAGATATATCATGCACGCATGTTTATTGCAGCTCTCTTCAATAGCAAGGAGCTGGAACCAACCTAAATGCCCTAACTGACGAGTGGTAGAGAAATGTGGTACATTACACAATGGAGTTCTATGCAGCAGTAAAGAAAGACGACACCGAGCTTTGCAGGAAAATGGCTGGAGCTAGAGGACATCATGCTGAGTGAAGTAACACAGTCCAGAAAAAAAACGAGAATGTATCCCTCATCTGTGGATGCTAGTGCCATTCCCAGTTGTAAGTATTTCTTGTTAGGGCCCCTGAGCTTTGTACAAAGCAGTGGGTGTAATGCATTTGGAAAACAACAACAACAACACAAAAGACTGCATCAAAGAACTGATGAAACTGAACTTCTGCTCAAACAGTAACTTCCCCATGGAAAATATTGAAAAGAAAGAAGAAAACTATGTTTCAAAGTCAGTTGGCGGGGTGGGGAATGGGCGAACACGGGTCTAGATTTGTTAATAAATAAATAAATAAATAAATAAATAAATAATAAATTTATGTGAAAAAAAGTTAAACAAAAAATAAAAAATAAAATTATGGTAATGTATAGTAAAATTATGGTAATAAATAATAGTTATTATTAGCAAAATTAATATAATAATTTAATAATTATGTTAACATAATAATTGCAATAATATACTATAATAATATATTAGTATTATTATTATAATATAGTATTCTATAATTATGTATTATATATTATAATATTAAAATTTATTATATTTAATAATTATCATTTAATTTGTATTAACTATTATGTTATAATATATGAACATTGTTATACTACTTTTACTATGTTTCTTATATGTATTGTTCTTTTGTGTTATAGTGTACATGTTCTTTATTGTTATAATAAATATTCCATAATGTTATTACTTAGACTCTGTGTGTTTCGGTATCCCTCACCTGTGGATGCTAGTGCCAATTACCTAGTTGTATTTCTTGTGCATGGCCCCTTGAGCTTTTGTCCAAGTAGTTGGGAGTGATGCATATTGGAAACAACAGAAAGGACTGCATCAAAGAACTGACTGAAATGGTGAACTTCTGCTCAAAACAGTCAACTTCCACATGGAGAATTTAGAAAGACTGAGAAAGAGATGAAAAGCATGTTTGGCAGAATGCATGAGCTCTGGCGGGGTGGGGGTGTTGGGTGGGGGACACGCGTCTGATTTGATTAGTAACATAATCTTGTACAAAAAATATAATAAAAAATAATAAAAAGGAAAACTAAAACCACTTTAAGATTTCATGATTGTTGCCAGCCGTGGTGGTGCACGCCTTTAATCCTCCTTGCACTTGGGAGGCAGGGGCATGCGGATCTTTGTGAGTTCAAGGCCAGCCTGGTCTACAAAGTGAGTTCCAGGACAGCTGGGGACTACAGACCCTGACAGTTCAAAAAAAACAACAAAAATTTCATGATTATCCTGATTTGTTCCTTCAAATATGTGTTAAAACTTTTTGAGTTGTTTTTTTATTGTATATATATGAGTGTAAATGCACCTGTGTTTTGTTTTGTTTTGTTTTTGTCTTTTTGAGACACGGTCTCCCTATAGCACCAGCTAGCCTAGAAATCACTCTGTAGGCCACGGTGGCCTTGAACTGACAGAGATCCTCCTGCTTCTGCCTCCCAAGTGCTGGGATAAAAGTGTGCCACCAAAAAAAAAAAAAACCCATTTTTTTAAAGAAGTTTCTTTAGCCATTGTGGTGCTGGGACTAAGAGCCCCAGGTCCTCTGCAAGAGTAGTTGGTGCTCTTAACCACTGAGCCATCTCTCCAGCCTTGCACCTGTGTTTTATTATACCTGTGGAGACCAGAAGAGAGCATCATACACTCTAGAACTGGAGTTGAAAATGTTTGTTAGCCCACCACGTGGCTTCTCGGAACAAAGCCCAGGTCTTTGATGAAAGGAGCCTTAACTTCTCCTAACATTTAACTGCTGAGTCAAATCCCAGTCTTCCACTATGTCTTGAACTTGTCCTGCATATTTACAGAAATATGGAAGATCAAGGAACTGAGTGGCCAGCCCTTATTTATATCTTCTTGGCTGAGCCAATAAAGTTTCTTCCAAACTCTGTTCAGATCTTTATAATGTCTTTTAATGGGTCACTCATTTTCTTGATTCTTTAAGTTCTTTAAGTATTCTGGACATATTACCTGTCAAGCATGTTGCTGAAGAAGATTTTTCTCACACTTTGTGAGTTTTCTCTTCACTTCCATAATTGTTCCTTTTGCTGTACAGAAGCTTTTTAGTTTAATGCGGTCCCACTTGATTTTTTTTTCCTTAATTCCTGATATCCAATTTACAATGTCCTTTCGTACACCTATAACTTGTTAGAGAAACAATGTTACTCTAACAATGTCAGAGTTTCAGGTTTAACATTGAGGTCTTGGATCCATTTGGAATTGACTTTTGTACAAAGTCAAAATAAGGGTCTAGTTTCATTCTGCTACAGGTAGAGATGCAGTTTTGCCAGAACCACCTGCTAAAGATGTTATCTTTCCTCCAGTGAGTGTTCTTGGCCCCTCTGTGAAATATCAGCTGGATGAAATAACATGTACTCATTTTGAGGTCTTCAGTTGGGTTCCATTAATGTACAGGTACGTTTTGTGCCTGTACCATGCTGTTTTTATGCCTATAGCTCTGTAATAGAATTTGAAATGTGGTATAGTAATCCCTCCCTGCATTGCTCTTTGTCCTCAGGGTTGCTTCCATATGAATTTTAGGACGACTTTTCTCTAATTCTGATTGGGATTGCATTTGCATTCTTCTACCTGCTTTTTGATAGTGCAGGCATTTTCAAATATTAATTCTGCCAAAATGCAGTGTTTTTTATTGTTGCTTTGTGAATTTCATACAAAAAAAATTTTTTTAAAAAAAATTAAAAAAATTGGGGGGCTGGAGAGATGTCTCAGTCATTAAAAGCACAGGCTGCTCTTCCAGAGGATCCAGGTTAGATTCCCAGCATCCATATGGTGGATGTCTGTGACTCCAGTTCCAAGAGGATCACCACCCTTCCTTCTGGGCCTCCAAGGGCACTGCATGACACAGGTGCATTTACATACAGTCAATACACAAATACATGTAAAATAATAATAAAATACTTTTAAAATATTTAAATTTCTGCATAGTGATCTTTAATATCTTTGGTCAGATTTATTGTCTTTTTAATTGAGGCTACCTTGACTGGGAGAGTTTCCATGCACTCTCTTTTCCAGTTGCTGGTTATTAGTATATAGAAAAGCTACTGAATTTTTTTTTTTTTTTAGAAATTTGAAGCTTCTCAAACTGAGAGGTGGGTCAAGGAAGTTAATTTTTGTTTGTTTGTTATGAGTTTAATGTTTGCCTGTAGGTTTGTACACCTGTGTCATCAATTCCATGGAGGTCCGAAGAGGGGTTGGATTCCTGGCACTGGAGTTAAAGAGTATTAGCCACCATTGGGTGATGGGGATCAAACCGGGTTCCTTGCAAAAGCAGTTGGTGCTCTTAACCCACTTGAGCCATCTCTCAGGCCCCGCTATGATTTTTTTTAATTCATAGTTTTTATTGCTGCTTTGTGCATTCATACATTTTTTCCAATTCGTTCAAGGCTTATTTCCCTTTCCCTCCCCCCCCCCCCATCCCAGATTCATGCATTCTGGCCATAACTGTCCTGCTCTTTCTCTCAGTTTTTTTTATCATTTTTAGCTATAAGTGATAATCCATGAGTACAAGCATCCTTTCATGCAAAACCAATCTGAGGCTGTTGTTCCCAAACACCTACAGCCCCACCATCCAGCTGGGGGTCGTTGACAGGTTGTTCAATCAAGTTGATCAATAAGAGTGTCCGACACATTGTGTAGTTTACCATTCACCCCAATCCACCCTACAATTTACCATCCCCCTCTTCCCAGGTTGTTCCTCTAGGCTTAGAGAAGGGGCACAGGTGGAAAGAAGCATACAGTCCTTTTTGGAGTGTTCTTGGACTCTGGTCAGTTCTGGCTGTTTCCTTCATGGGCTGACCGTTTGCCCAGGATAAGCCTTTCATCTACTAATGAGCACAAGCAATTAGATATATTGTATTTAACATTGCTATAGTTCTAGGTAGGTTACTTTGTAGACACAGGTTTGGATGTGTTAATCCATGATACTTTTCATTTACCCTAGAAGATGACAAGGCTTACTGTGGCTTTAAATCTCCTAACCTGACGGATGTTGACTTCCCTTTTGTGGTTCAGATCACAAATACCTTTTCACTATGTTAGCGGATGGTTTTCCTTTCCTCCTTCAGATGCTTTTTTTCCCCCTTTCCTCCTTGTTTATGGAGTACTGATTTGTCTAGTTTTCAGGCTTTCAATTTTGTTTATATATTGGATATTGGAAGCCAAGCGCTCTTCTCTTCTTGTTCTGAAGGATCTCAAAAAAAAAAAAAAAAGTCCACTTGGATTCTCACCAATTTCCAATGATGGAGGCGGGAGGGCAGGATATACCTCACCTAGCCTGCGCCCCGGTCCCCGCCTGAGTGACTTCCGACCGGCTCACACAAAGGCGGAGAGGCACAGACCCAAACCCGCCGACCGTCTGGTCCAGTGCGGAGGCACCGACCCAAACCCACTGACCTAGCCTGAGCCCTGGTACCTGCCTGAGTGAAATCCGGCCGGCCCGCACAAAGGCGCAGAGTCATGGACCCAAACCCGCTGAGCCTCTGGTCTGGTGCGGAGGCACCTACCCAAACCCGCTCACCTAGCCTGCACCGCTGTACACACCTGAGTGACTTCTGGCCAGCCCAAACAAAGGCACAGAGGCACTGACCCAAACCCGCTGACAGTCTGGTCCGTTGCGGAGGCACCGACCCAAACCCGCTCACCTAGTCTGCACCCCGGTATGAGCTTGAGTGACTTCTGGCAAGCCCACACAAAGGCACAGAGGCACTGACCCAAACACGCCGACCATCTGGTCCGGTGCGGAGGCACCGACCCAAACCCGGGGACCTAGCCTGCGCCCCACTACCCGCCTGAGTGACTTCCGGCCAGCCCGCACAAAGGCGCAGTGGCACTGACCCAAACCCGCCGACCATCTGGTCCAGTGCAGAGGAATGACTGTATTTTAATACCTCTGCCCTAAATGTCCTCATATACCTTCATTATATCTGAATTATAAGAGAATCATCCTATATTTTGTACCAGCTGAATTAATTGCTCTCACAATTTTGATTTTGACATTTATTTCCTCAAAGACATTAATCAATTGTCATCTACAATCAAGGCAAATGACAAAAAGCATCCTTTTTGTTTACCCTTTTTGTCACAGATTGCTCTTGTGTGGTTTCTGCTTGAGAACTGTCTAGAAATATTTGGAGAAGACGTTCTCTCACTCGGGAACAAGAGCTCAATGAGTGGCGACAGCAGGGAGGAGGCTTCGGGTTCCCTGAATCACGGAACTGACTTTGGTGAGACGAAGGCTGCCGAGCACATTGACAGCAGCTGTCCTAGTTGAAGGACATGTCCCAAGGACACTGATGCTGTGCCCAGGAGTCATCTGCTTCTCGTCGCAATGGGGGGCTCACAGGAAGCGGAAGGTTTTATTTACTCATAGAGTGAAAGAAGGATAGGGGAGATCCAGGGACCTCAGAGCACATCATGTGACAGAGGCATCTGTCATCTCTTCAAACAACAGTGTAGTCAATGTCCACAGGATAGGGGTTGTCCAGTTGAATGGTGTGAGAGGCCCCTAGCATACTGCCTGTAGTACTTCATGTCTGTCTGCACAGTGGTCCTGAGTTGATTTAAGGAATAAGCCCCAGAAGAGTGAAGGGACAAGCAAGTTAGGATATTTAGGGAAATTCCATTCATCATCTGTAACATGACTCTTCTGTTGATTTAAAAAAATTTTTTTGTATCTGCAGCTTAGTTAAGTTTGAATACACCATGTTGGAAAAACATTCATAGCTGAGCGGTAGAAACAGTGATCTCAGCTTTGAATCACCATTAAGGGAGAAGAAACAAGAGAGAGGCTGGATGAGAAATAGAGTCAGCAAGTGTGTGACAAAAGGGAGATGCAGCTGGTGCAGCAGAGCTGACCGTGAACTTCAGTCAGAAAACCAAACAGGAGAATCAGGAAATTCCAGACTGCTTGAGTAGAACACCAATATGTATAGCTTTCAGAAAGGGACCCCTGAATCCACCGATTGTAGTTTAATTTGTAAAACTGTACAAGTAGCTGTCAAGTGCCTGATGATGCCACTGAGTGGGTTGTAGACAGCACTGTCCAGGATTCCCACTGGAAGAAACAAGACTGAGTCAGATGAGGCCTCTAGGATCATCTAACTATGGATAGGTTTATGGGGAGAAGAGTAGATTAGCACTACACGTTCATTAACCGCATTCAGAATAAGTGACAATTTTCCTTTCAAAAGAGTCAGTTTCTCTTGAAATGGTAACTAACAGAAGCATGCGATCAAATGCACGTGGTGTACAAAAGTAAGCTGAATCAAAGGATTGCATGTAATGATGTTTATTCCTCTTTAGATGTGGAGAAAACAGATAAAGGAAGATGCCCTTTGAGAAGAAGGACCTTTAGGCGGGGCTCTAGCACCTGCCAGAACAGGTTATGCCAGGATCCACGAGCCCCAAGTACTATACGCCTCCTTGGGAGATCTCCGGCGGATGTTTGTGAGGACGGTAATCTGCCTACCACAGTTCTGGTAGGCATCATTCAGGTTTTCTGCAGTCGTTCTGAGCAGAACATCTCTGGGATCCAGTGCTCTCAGCTCTCTTATGTTCATGAATACTTAGGTGACCCATCAGTGAGGCTGAGAAGGTTTGAGAACAGCGCCTCAAAGGCCAGAACAGACCCACTGAGGTTTCACTGAGGCGTCTGTGACAGCTCAACAGGACAGTGCTGTGTCTTCTTCCAGCGCTCTAAGCACAGACCAGTATCAGCAGCTTGTTGGACGAGTGGGCTCTGTGCATGGCACCCCCTCTGAGACCCCTGCCTCACGTTCTCATTCCAGCCCCTTCCATGAACTCCATATGAGTCTCAGGTCTCCTTTAAAGAGCACTGATACAGAGAATATTCAGCTTTTAATTCTGAATATCTGGCCTGTTTTGATTTGTATTTCAAATGATGAAGCATAAAATACTTTCCTCTGGTATACAGATTAATCCTTTCATCCAAACAGAATATATTACTAAATGCCACACAATTAGGTCTGTGATATTTCCATGCAGGTACTAGGTGGTCAGTTGACATGTTGCATGCCGAGCATCCCTGTAAGCAATATACTGACTCTGGGGAATGCGTGCTGCACGTGAGCAAGTTTATCATGTCGAGTCATGATAGTTACTGCCCAGCCCTTTCAGATGTACAGCAAATTTCATTGATACCAGTAACTATGATCATCCCAACTTTGCACATGTAAAGAGGCAAAACTCAGTATGGCTGTGTGCCCTAGACAAGGTTATATCATAGATCAGTAGAAGGCCTGACTGCAGTGCCTTAAGCTTTGGACTCTGATGGTATCTTTCCTCCCTGAAATTTGAAATCATGAAGACAAAGTAAAAGGAAATAAATGGATGATTCAAAGCCAAAGTAATCAGAAAAAGCTTCCTTGAGGAGACAGATAATTTTTTGATTCATCTGTTGTCATGTTATGTGTATGAGTGTTATGTCTGAATGCATATAAGTGTTCCGTGGCCTATAACACATCTGGAGGCCAGAAGAGGGGGCTGATCACCCAGAACTAGAACAATCCATTTTAGAGGAAAATCGGAATCAAACATGGTCCCAGTGGTTTCCAGGTAGGATTTGTGTGACAAAATATTTTGAGAGGCAAGTAAAAACATTACATATATTCTTCATTCCTCCCTGCACTGTATCCTTGCATGCCAGTATCTTCCTGATTCACATCAGGACCAACTGCTGGTCTCTTCCAGGGATATGACTGACAGGTACTTTCCTTTCTCCCATGCAGAATATGCTGGCTCTTATGAATGAGCAGCGACTGGACATACACCAAATACTCAGAGTGCCAACCATTACCAAATCATACAGAGCCCTGAGAGAAAGACTGGATTCCGGAGAAGAACTGACCTTGAGGAGCGAACCTCCCCTTGCTGTGGCTTCTGTCTTAATGGTAGGGAAAGTTCTAGCCTCATTCCTAGACCAGATTCCTCTGAAATTGCCTGAGCAGTGTTCGTCATCATGATTAACTGACAAATGGTAACAGGTATGATAGATGTTTAGTGTTAGGCCATATGAGGATTTGTCACAAGGTCACAGTTGAAGGCCTCTCCTGGGAATTTATCATCCTCCTCTGTCAGATCTCCTTTGGTCTCACATTGCAAACCTCCCTCTATGTCATCTCTGACCACCACACAATGTAATAATAAAATTAGCAATAATGATGACATGACTGAAAATTGATACATCTGGGGCTGGAGAGATGGCTCAGTGGTTAAGAGCACTGAGTGCTCTTGCAGAGGACCCAGGTTCGATTCCCAGCACCCACATGGTGGCCAAGAACCCTCTTTAAGCATGCACCTTTAATCCTAGCACTCGGGAGGCAGAGACAGGCGGATCTATTTGAGTTCCAAACCGCCAGCTGGGGCTACAGGGAGATCCTGTCTCAAAAAAAAGAATGCACACTGTATGCTTAGCAAAACAAGTATCTTCAATATACAATAGTTTAAAGTACATAATAGTCCACCATGTTCTTGACAGTCAAAGCAGTTGTGTGTTGCCTTATGCTCAGTACATATAAGAAACTGATTTCATTTTTTAGCAAAAAAATAGACTTAAACATTTTCACATATTTCAAACTGCCTAATCCCATGTCAGATACTGAAGCGTTAGCCTCGCATACACATGAATACACTATCAGCACCACATTGAACTTGCCATGGGGCTGTCTATAAGCAGTGGCCCGATAGCAAATACCACTAGCATAGTTTACTTGAGTGATGTTCTTAGCTCACCAGAGTCAGTGGACGCTGGAGCCCAGAGCCCAGAAACCCAGAGAAGAGAATCGGACTCTGAGAACATACAAGTTCAGTGACATCCGGCACCACTGATCCCTCCAAAACTCTCAGAGCTAACTACCTAAGACTGGAGGGCTGTTTTCCTCCCAGTGAGACCACTCCTTGGGAAACAAAGTGGATAACAGCAACTACTAAGGAGAGTTTGGTGGACCCAGAACATTTTCAAGGCAAAAAAAAGACTGGCTTTTTCTGCTTTCTCCATTTTCTTCCTCAGTACTTAGAACCATGCCTGCTTCAACCACACCTCAGTCTAATAAATCTTAAAATGAAAGAACTTTTACTGAATTTTAGGCATGAGGGTTCCCAGGGGCATTTTCTGAACTCCTTAACACTAAGAGAGCTTCACCTGTGGAGGGAGACAAATGGAAGCATGATCCTTCGATTTTCTTTTTTGTTTTTTGGTCTTTTGTCACAGGGTCTCTCTTTAGCCCCAGCTGGCCTGTAACTCACTATGTAGACCAGGCTGGCCTTGAACTCACAGAGATCTGCCTGCCTCTGCCTCCAGAGTGCTGGGATTAAAGGCCTGCACCATCACACCAGGTGATCCTTTGATTTTCTGCCGTATTTGTTTTTCTTACAGAAACAGGTACAGCTTCCTCCCGTTTCCTCATCTGTAATGTTTGGATACAGTGTGGTGTGTCCCACACTAGCCTTTGAATTCAGGCCATTCTGCCTCACCCTTCTGAGTCCTGAGATTCCAGCTGTGCGCTCCATGCCTGCCTGGGCTTCACCAATTCCAGCGGATCCAGTTTTTTTGACACTGAGACTTTAACAATCAGCTCTGTAAATTGTTTTATTTCTGGCTATTACTAAAAAAGCTTTCACTTGGCTGTGTCTTGCCCTGATATTCAGAGGCCCAAAGTAGAGAAAGTTATAATGTGTGACTGATGCCATTTTGTGCAAAGGGTGCATATGTTCAAACTCAAGGGATTGATGTATAGAACATGCTTTAGTCACTGGGGATTTGGCCAACATCCGAAAGTTTAGAGAGTAAATTTTTACAGTGAATAGAATACAACATGTCAGTGTGAGAGTTTTATCCCAAGGAAGCTCAAGGTAAGAAAGATCAGCACTCATTCAAAGTGTGCTCTGACTGCTTCTTGTATGTGTGTGTGTGTGTGTGTGTGCTTGTGTGCATGTTTGTATGTGCACAAGCGTGTGTTGGTGTATGTGGATCTATGGAGTGTGTGTGTGTGTTCTACTCAGTTGTTTCAGAGCTATCTCTTGCTAGGATTTAAAAACACAGAATTCAGAAGACACTAAAAGTGCATTTTTTATGAACAAATGATATGATTAGGATGCCGTATTCTCCTGTCCTTTTGCTTTGTGCTTTAAATGCACAGGAAGAGGAAGCTGAACCATAGAGGAGATCTGGCTTCAGTCCCCACTATCCAGACTGTGTCTCTTTGATACCAGATTAGGGGGAGAAAACCCCAGTGTCTGCTTGTAGCCTCTGCAAGCAGGAGACTTTGAGCAAGAGTCTATGTAGGTGACATGTTGCAGAGATGTGAAGGGAATGGGGGTCAATTTGAATCTTTCAATGAAAAGTTCTCTCAGTAACTTCTATGTCTCCTAATCTATGTAAGGATTTTCTTCGATATGTCCGAGAAAGCTTACTTTCAACTAGTCTATATGATCAGCGGCTAGATGTGCTTGATAATGAGAATGAGGAGCAGAAAATTTCGGTGATCCTAAGGTAATGATCTCCCTGATTACTATTCACTCCTTGATTACTGATTACTCAGGGCCATGAAGAAGAATACAAATAATATATTCTTAGAAATCCATTAGTTGGGCTGGAAAGATGGCTCAGTGGTTAAGAGCACTGACTGCTCTTGCAGATGACCTGTGTTCGATTCCCAGCCCCCACATGGCGGCCAAGAACCATCTTTACTGCCAGGCATTGTGGCACACACCTTTAATCCCAAGACTTGGGAAGCAGAGGCAGGCAGGTCTTGGTAGTTCAAGGCCAGCCTGGTCTACATAGCAAGTTCCAGGCCAGCTGGGACTAAAGGGAGACCCTGTCTCAAAAATACAAAGAAAAAAAAAAAGAAATCCATTAGCTAGTTCTTATGCATTACTCATGGAAATAATTACTGAAAGGTTTGTTTTGCTTGCAACACATGTAGAGTCAGTTGAAAGAGATGCATTTCTCAGCCATGTGTTTTGGTTCATGTCTATAATCCCACACATGGGAGGCTGGGCAGTTGTATTGGAGGCTAGCTCCATAGAGATTTCCAGGTCAGCTTGGAATTCAGTTTGAGTTTCTGACTAAGAGAAAGGAAAAAGAAATATGTCTCACTACTGCGGATTAATTTTTCTCCTATTGGGGCTGGAGAGATGGCCTAGCGGTTAAGAGCGCTGACCGCTCTTGCAGAGGACCCGGGTTCGATCCCCAGCACCCACATGGCGGCCGAGAACCGTCTGAAACTCCAATTCCAGGAGAACTCCAGTTCCAGGGGCTGTTTGTGACGTGTCACCAATGAGAACTCCACCTCAGGGCAGCATCACCACCACAATATCTTCTTATTTGCCTTTACTCGTCTTTCAGGTATTCCGTTTGTTTTTTTTTCTTTTAATAATTAATTTTTATTTTTTATTTGTATGAATGTACTGTCTGCATTTAGGTCTGTGCACCCCTTTGCAATGCCGGAGGTCAGAAGAGGGTAGATCCAGGATTCCCCTGGAATGGAGTTAAAGAGCGTCTCAGCGCCTGTGGGTGTGGGGATGAACCCGGGTCCTCTGCAAGAGCAGTCGGGCTCTTAACCTAGGCTATCTCTCCAGCCCCAGGATTAACCAAATTTGAACAATGGAGATGTCCAGGCTACCTGACTCCTTGTTGGAATTAAATATTGACAATAACAACATATGAGGGAGACAGTCTATTTTCCTTGGTATTTCCAGGCAAAGGTCAGTCATGACACAGAAGTCATGGGACAGGACCTCAGGGCAGCTGGTCACACTTGCATCCAACCATTGAGAAGAAGCAGAGGCAAAAGAATGTGCGGCTCAAGCTAGCTTCCTTCTCTCTCTGCAGTTCCAGCTCCCAAGCCCAGGGAATGATGGTGCCTGATTTTAGTGTGGATCTTCCTACTTCAGTCGGCCTTATCATGATAATACCCCACAGGAATGGAAGGAAGCTGTCCTAGTCCCAAGAGGTACTCCCAGGCATGGCTGATGATTGCAGATCCTGCCAATTTGACACTTACTATCATCAGTGTTCATTCCAATAGGTGCTCAGAGCTATTCTGCACCACCAGCAGAGTGTTCTGTAAGTGCTCCTTGCCTCCGCCCTTCGACGTCAGTCAGTGTCTCATTCAGAGAAATTCAGCAGAAATAGGAAGGAAAACATGATTTCCGTTAGGACTGTTTTTCTTCGGTTGTGTTTGTTTAGGGTTTTTTGGGGGACAGATCTCTCCTGTTTATCCCATTTGGGCGGAATTTAATGTACACACAAGCTAACTGCTCACAGGATCATGCTGGCCTCTGCTCTCCACAGAGGCCACACCCCCCCACAACTGGCTTTGCATCCGGCCTTTAAAATTATTCTATGTCCAGCCAGGTGTGGTGGGACACAACTTTTCTGTGAACTCAAACCATGCTTCCATGTTATCTACATATTTTCAGGCTAGCGTGGGGCTATGGCAGACCTGAAAGCACGCACCACAGATTGCTTACAAAACACAAGAAAACACTAGGGCAGATTTAGGTGAACAATTATCGCCAGGTTGGAATTGAAACAATACACTTTAGAGAAGTTCCTCTTTACTGCACTGATTTCTCTCTAACAATTACAGTTGCTACCTACCATGCCAGGTCTGTAGAGTGAAACTCACCGACATGCTTTTTCTGTGGAAAAAAAAATCTTTCTGTTCAGTTTGTGCTTCCTCACCAAAGAAGTTGAGAACATGCGGCAATAGTAAACCCACAGCCTGCATTCACTCCAATCTGCACATTTTCTCCACAATATTACCCTTTTATGTTAATATTCAACTGCATTGAATTTCAAAGAACATGGCCAGAAGTCGGGCACCCAGATTCTCAGTCAAAATGGCACACGAATGTCTTCTAGTGCAGTTCCAATAGAGTCTGCTCCCCTCTGAAACCCACAGGCTGGGGCGTCATTGCCTGATTTTCTCACAGTTCTGATATTCCAAACTCATTCCCAATCGGCCGTTAAGCTCTGCTTTCAGCTTCTAGGGCTTTTCTAGCCCAAAGTTCCAAATTATTCCGTATTCCTCCTACATAGCAGCCTCCAAGCTGAAGACACATCACAGGGATGGCTCACTCCCAACTACGAATGTTCTATGTTACATGCAGCTCTTGTTGCCGTGACAAAACACCCTACAAACTCCCAGGCAACTATTAGCTCAGAGTGTCCACTGCACACAGCCTGGGAATTGAGAACCTCAGTGGAGACATCTCCTCTATCATTGGTCTGTGGGTGAGTCTATGAAGCATTTTCTTGTTTGGTGAGTGTGGGGGGCCCCAGTCACGGTGATGGAGCACCCCCTGGGAGGACGGTCTGGGTCATAAAATCAAGTACACAGTGCACAGGCAAGAGGAGCAAACAGCGAGGCACCAACTCCTCTCCGTCCGTGCTTTAATCCCTCCAGGGTCCTGGCCTACTTCGGCTCCTGCCCTGGCTTCCCTCCAGTTAAATGTGACCAGGATGCACGTCTGTAAGGAAAATAAACCCTTTCATCCTCCTGTCGCTTTAGGTCCAGAGTATTTTATCACAGCACCTAGAAAAGGCAAACTAAAAAATTACCTATTGAGCTGGGTGTTGGTGTGCACGTCTACTTACAGGTGACTTCTAGACCAGCCTGTGTCTACTCACAGGGAGAACTTGCCTCAAAAAAAAAAAAAAAAACTACCCTTTTTGGCATGCTACTCAACATCAAACGTCGTTCTTCAACTCCTAGGATGACAGCACACAGCCTGTCAGTCTGCACTGCACCGAGTCTTCTCTGCCTCCCTAGCCCCTGCGACTCACACACAGAAAACGAAATCTTCAAGGAGGTAATGAGACCTCTGCCTTTTCCATCTTTCCTGTCTTGTGAGAGAGGAGTCCTCACTCAGAGCTGTGAGTTCAGAACAGATTACTGCTGCTAAAGTGCACCCTAGAATTACATTCCTTTAGAGGGGAAGAGAGACTAAGCCCATTCTGGGGAATGGTTTGGGAAAGTAAAATGTTAAGGTGGACTTGCAGTCAGCGAATCACTTCTTAGCTTTTTGGGTTTGACAATCTAGACTGACTGATACACAGAGAGAAGAGTGAGAGATGGTAGACGAGGACATGGGAGCCTGGGGTCAGCCAAACAAGGTTCACCTCTCGCTGCCACCGTAGGAGAGTCTATGAGTGAGGTCAAGTCCAAGGAAGCTTCCTCATCTAACCGAGGCAGTGGTAGTTATGGCCAGAGCCTCTGCTGACCACTCACACTGCTGTACGGCTTGAGCCATGTGGGCACCAAGGCCCCTGTACAATGGGTGCAAGGTCATGCACCTCCTCCCCGAGCTCTTACAATCTTTCTCTCCCCTCTTCCTGCATTGGTACTTGAATGCTGGTTGGTTGGCGTGTAATGTAAGAGTCCTGTCCAACGACCCACACTCTGCAGACTCTTCTTCCCTACACTGTGGTCATTTGTGGCCCTTTGTGTTCATTGTCCTCTGTTGCATGAGGGCGCTTCATTGCTGAGAGCTGAGAGATGCATTAGTGTTCTCTCTGTACCTTGTTCCATGTGTTCTTCTCTCATGAGAAAGAATCTCTGCTTACAAAGTTCAAGATGAGAAATAAAATTTGAAACTTTCTGCCTACTGGATACTGTACAAATAACACAACATCCTGCTTCAATTCGAACCAAATACACCAATGCAGACATAGCAGTGACTTTTCTTGTTTTGTGACCAAACACCTGTGATAAAAGTTCAGACAGCAGGAGCTCCCTTTAGCTGAGAGTTGCGTGGATGCAGTCTGTCATGGAGTGAAGGCCAGGTCTGAAGAAATCCTTGTAAAATTCCATTTAATCTGCATTGAGATGAATCTATGATCCCAGCGTGTTTGTGCCCAGATGAGGTTTTATTTTCTTTCAACAGTGAACGTGGATCCACGTCTTGACCCAGGACCATTGAACGCCATCGTATTCTACAGAGGGACAAATTCAGAGTGACGACTTCACCTGCCAGTTCCTTCCACCTGATGCTCCTTTTCCTCCTCCCATACACATGGATTCCAGAAAATTCTTTTAGAAAACTTTTGTTTTCTGCCTTTGCATTGAGTTCTTGTATCATTACTTTTATTTTAGTACTAATTTATTATATCAATTATTTTGTCATGAGATTATTATTAGTATTATTGTATTACTTTTAGTATTATGTTAGTAAATTATTATATGTAGTAAAAGTAATATGTTAATATTATTTTAATATATACTAAATTATATATAGTAATTATAAAAACTATAAAATGGTAATGTATAGTAAAATTATGGTAATAAATAATAGTTATATATAGCAAAATTAATAATATAATATGATAATTATATTACATAATAATTAATATTATACTATGTTATTATACTATAATAATATAATTAATTATTTTAGTATTGTTATATTATTTTTACTATGTTTCCAATGTTATATCTGTTATGTTTTGTGTTATACATGTTGTTTATTGTTATAATAAATACCATTCCATAATTTGATTCCTTAGACTCTGGTGTGTTTTACTCACAACTCTCATTTGCTCTTTTGAGGACACTAATAATTATATTAATAATATTATAATATTATAGTATTATATAATATTATATATAGTATAATATTAAAATTATATTTTATTATATATTTATTAAACATAATATTGTATTTTATTTGTATTAACTACTATAATGTTATATTAACATTGTTATAATACTTTTACTATGTTTCTTATATGTATTGTTTTGTTATAGTGTACATGTTCTTTATTGTTATAATAAATATCATTCCATAATTTGATCCCTGTACTCTGTGTGTTTTGCTCATGACTCATTGCCCGTTGGCAGACACTATGCGGGCATTTCCTCAGGTCTCCCTGGGACCCTGCATGGACCTACAGTCACATGGCAGCTCCAGTGAGCTGGATCTCTCATCCTGTGCTCCTCCTTCTGTAGCCATCCAGCCTTCCTCAGATGACAGAGGAAGGGTTTCTCAAAGCAAGACAAGTCATTGTTTTCAAGCTTCTGCTCTCGTCCATTTTATTAAAATTCCATTAGTCATGTCTGTACTGGCACAATCAAGTTCAGAGCAAATATCCTAGATATGTAGGAAACAGAATCCAGGACCAACTAAATACAAAGGCAAGAGAAAAGAAGGCTTCCTTATTATGGAGGCCACTGTTTGTGACGTGTCACCAATGAGAACTCCACCTCAGGGCAGCATCACCACCACCCACATTCTTCTTCATTTGCCTTTAACTCGTTCTTCGGATTACCGATTTGTTTTTATTTTCTTTTAAAAAATTTTTATTTTTTATTTGTATGAATGTACTGTCTGCATGTAGGTTTGTGCACCCGTATCATGCAATGCCTTGGAGGTCAGAAGAGGGTGACAGATTCCCCTGGAACTGGAGTTAAAGTCGGTTCTCAGCTGCCATGTGGGTGCTGGGGATAGAACCCGGGTCCTCTGCAAGAGCAGTCGGTGCTCTTAACCACTAGGCCATCTCTCCAGCCCCAGGATTACCAATTTGAAATGGAGATTGTCCAGGCTACCTGACTCCTTGTTGGAATTAAATATTGACAATAACAACATATGAGGGAGACAGTCTATTTTCCTTGGTATTTCCAGGCAAAGGTCAGTCATGACACAGAAGTCATGGGACAGGACCTCGGGGCAGCTGGTCACATTGCATCCACCATGAGGAAGCAGAGGCAAAAGAATGCTGGGCTCAGCTAGCTTCCTTCTCTCTCTGCAGTCCAGCTCCCAAGCCCAGGGAATGATGGTGCCTGATTTTAGTGTGGATCTTCCTACTTCAGTCGGCCTTATCATGATAATACCCCACAGGAATGGAAGGAAGCTGTCCTAGTCCCAAGAGGTACTCCCAGGCATGGCTGATGATTGCAGATCCTGCCAATTTGACACTTCCTATCACAGTGTTCATTCCAATGGTGCTCAGAGCTATTCTGCACCACCAGCAGAGTGTTCTGTAAGTGCTCCTTGCCTCCGCCCTTCAGACGTCAGTCAGTGTCTCATTTCAGAGAAATACAGCAGAAATAGGAAGGAACATGCATTCCTTAGGACTGTTTTTCTTCTTGGTTTGTTTTAGGGTTATTTTGGGGGACAGTCTCTCTGTATCCCATTTGGGCTGGAATTTAATGTACACACCAAGCTAACTGGCTTCACAGAGATCAGCCTGCCTCTGTCTCCCAAGAGGCACACCCCACCACAACTGGCTTTGCATACGGCCTTTAAAAATTATTCTATGTACAGCCAGGTGTGGTGGGACACAACTTTTCTGTGAACTCAAACCAGCCTAGACTACATACTGTTTCAGGCTAGCGGGGGCTATAGGCAGACTCTGAAGCACGCACACAGATTGTCCTTACAAAACAAAGCAAAACACTATGACAGATTTAGGTGAAAATTATCTGCACATGGGTTGAAACAATTACACTTAGAGAAGTTCCTCTTTACTGCACTGATTTCTCTCTAACAATTACAGTTGCTACCTACCATGCCAGGTCTGTAGAGTGAAACTCACCGACATGCTTTTTCTGTGGAAAAAAAATCTTTCTGCTTCAGTTTGTGCTTCCTCACCAAAGAAGTTGAGAACATGCGGCAATAGTAAACCCACAGCCTGCATTCACTCCAATCTGCACATTTTCTCCACAATATTACCCTTTTATGTTAATATTCAACTGCATTGAATTTCAAAGAACATGGCCAGAAGTCGGGCACCCAGATTCTCAGTCAAAATGGCACACGAATGTCTTCTAGTGCAGTTCCAATAGAGTCTGCTCCCCTCTGAAACCCACAGGCTGGGGCGTCATTGCCTGATTTTCTCACAGTTCTGATATTCCAAACTCATTCCCAATCGGCCGTTAAGCTCTGCTTTCAGCTTCTAGGGCTTTTCTCACCCAAAGTTCCAAATTATTCCGTATTCCTCCTACAGAGCAGCTCCAAGCTGAAGACACATCACAGGGATGGCTCACTCCCAACTACGAATGTTCTATGTTACATGCAGCTCTTGTTGCCGTGACAAAACACCCTACAAACTCCCAGGCCACATAGCTTCAGTGTCCACTGCACACACCTGGGAATTGAGAACCTCAGTGGAGACATCTCCTCTATCATTGGTCTGTGGGTGAGTCTATGAAGCATTTTCTTGATTGGTGAGTGTTGGGGGGCCCAGTCCACGGCGGATGGAGCCACCCCTGAGCAGGCGGTCCTGGGTCATAAAATCAAGTACACAGTGCACAGGCAAGAGGAGCAACCCAGCGAGCACCACTTCCTCTCCGTCCGTGCTTTCCTCCCTCCAGGGTCCTGGCCTACTTCGGCTCCTGCCCTGGCTTCCCTCCATTAAGGACTGCACCGTCTGCTGAAATAAACCCTTTCATCCTCCTGTCGCTTTGGTCAGAGTATTTTATCACAGCACTAGAAAGCCAACTAAAAATTACCTTATTGAGCTGGGTGTGGTGGTGCACGCCTACAGAGTGAGTTCTAGACCAGCCTGGTCTACTACAGGGAGAACTTGCCTCAAAAAAAAAAAAAAAATACCCGGGGCTGGAGAGATGGCCTAGCAGTTAAGAGCACCGACTGCTCTTGCAGAGGACCTGGGTTCGATCCCCAGCACCTACATGGTGGCTGAGAACCGTCTGAAACTCCAATTCCAGAAGAACTCCAGTTCCAGGGGAATCCAAGACGCTCTTCTGACATCCGCGGCATTGCACGACACGGGTGCACAAACCTACATGCAGATAGTGCATTCGTACACATTGTACTCATGGATTATCACTTATAGCTAAAAAATGAAAAAAAAAAAACAAAACCAGAAAGATGCAGGACAGTTATGGCAGAATGCATGATCTGGGATGGGGTGGGGGTGGGGGGGGAAGGGAAAGGGAAATATGCCTGATCTGAATTGGAAAATGATGTATGAAATGCACAAAGCATCAATAAAAATTAAATAAAAAAAACTACCTATGGAGAGAATGGTTTATTTTGACTTTCAGTTAGAGGGTACAGTACATCCTGGCATACAATTCATTATATGAAACAATGATAATCTTACTTTGGAAAAACATTTGTGCTTTATTTTATTTTATGTTTTGAGACCGGCTGTTCCTATGTAGCTGACTGGCCTAGAACTTGCTATGTAAACTAGCCTGGTCTCAAACTCACAGAGATCCCCTGTCTCTGCTTCTCAGTCTAGGAGTTAAGAAAGAAGAAAATCAGTGGCTTGATAGAAGAAGGGCTAAATATCTCTCAGCTGATGAATGGATAACGAAAATGTGGTACATTTACATAACGGGGTCCTACACAGCGGGATGGAAGGCAGACTTATGAAATTTGCAATTTATTGCATGGAACTAGAAAGTGTTACAGTAAATGAAGTAACGCAGAATCAGAAAAGCTGGCGACATAGGCCGTCCCTCATTTGCTGACCACAGCCCCAGTCCCTTATATGGAGTCCGTGTCCTGATGTAACAACAGGATCCAGGAAATTGGAAAGGAAGCGTGGAGGGAAAGGAAGGGAAGAGCCTAGGAGAGGAATAGTAGGAAGCAGACGTCACCAAGGGAGAAATGGGGACAACGGGGACATTCAGCTGGGAAGGGAGGTGGGCAGCCAAGGGAGAAATGGGGACAACGGGGACATTCAGCTGGGAAGGGAGGTGGGCAGGACCTAAAAGGAGCCCTGAGGGTAAAGGGAAGAAGGGACTTGAGAGAGGGAGAGAGAGAGAGAGAGAGAGAGAGAGAGAGAGAGAGAGAGAGAATATTCTTTTCTTTCAATTTTTTCAAGAGAAAGGATAGTCTTTAAGGGAGTGACTCTAGCTAGGCTGACTAGACTCCAATGAATGTGTACCAAGGGGCATCTGGGTCAAATGCTTGGCTGGACAGGACTGAACACAGGTGCCAGAATGCATGGAATTCAGGGTGGG
Source organism: Rhizomys pruinosus (assembly GCA_009823505.1). Classification (NCBI taxonomy): domain Eukaryota; kingdom Metazoa; phylum Chordata; class Mammalia; order Rodentia; family Spalacidae; genus Rhizomys; species Rhizomys pruinosus. The sequence continues at coordinate 1,162,263 of VZQC01005350.1, forward strand.
CGGTATGGAGTGGGGACGAATGAGGGGGTTAAGTTTGATTAAAATTTATATGAAATGAACAGAAACTCCATAAAAGTGTTTTATTCCTTAAAAAAATAGGAAAGTTGGGAGCTAGAGAGATGGCTCAGTGGTTAAGAGCACCGACTGCTTTTGCAGAGGACCCAGGTTCAATTCCCAGCACCCACATGGTGGCTAAGAACCATCTTTAACTCCATTTCCAGGGGAATCCGACACCCTCTTCTGACCTCCAGGGCATTGCATGACACAGGTACACCAACCTATATGCAGACAGTACACTCAATACTCATAAAAAATAATAAAAAAATAGGAAAGTATAGTCTTGTCTTTTCCACTGGAAATACCGTCATTCAGCTCCTGTATGAGAGAGTGGGCTCTGTGCACAGAAATGTCTGCCTCTACTTAGCCTTACATTTTCCTTTCACCTTCTCTATTTTTTTGTCTATTTTGGGAGAGAATCTCCCTGTAGTTCCAGCTGGCCTGGAATTCTCTATAGAGACCAGGCTGGCCTTGAAACTCACAGAGATTTGCCTGTCTCTGCCACCTGTGATTAAAGGCATGCACACTAAGCTCAGTTGAAACTGCTTCTTTTTTTTTTAAGTTAATTTTTATTGAGTGCATTTCATATATTTCTTTTGTTGGGGGGGGTCTTTTCAAGACAGGGTCTCCCTGTAGCCCCAGGAGGCCTGGAACTCATTCTGTAGACCAGGCTGGCCTTGAACTCACAAAGATCCGCCTGCTTCTGCCTCCCAAGTGCTAGGATTAAAGGCGTGAGCCACCACGCCTGGCTGAGATTCACATTTTAACAGTAAAGCTGCATGCAGTTAAAAAGGATGTGTAACTTAGGCCAGGCATGGTGGTGCACGCCTTTAATCCTAGCACTTGGGAGACAGAGGCAGGCAGATCTCTGTGAGTTCAAGGCCAGCCTGGTCTACAGAGCAAGTTCCAGGACAGCCAGAGCTACAAGGAGACCCTGTCTCAAAAAGACCAAAGAGAGAGAGAGAGAGCTATAAAAAAAGGATGTGTAACTTTACATTCTTTTTTTTAGAATATGAATACATATCTTTCATCCATATATGGTAATTACAATGTGTGAATAGAAGTGGTAGGACAATTCTAGAGCCCATTAAGAGATTCACATTGGAATAGCACAGTTGCTTTCAGCTACAATGAAATATAATAACAAAGTTGCTCAGTTTGCCTAACAACTGGGGTTTTGGTGTTAGCATCCACAAATGAGGGAAACCATTTGCCTTTTTTTTCCCCTGGGACTGTGTTACTTCACTTAGCAATAATGGCTTCGAGTTCCATCCATTTACCAGCAAAGCTCATGATGTCATCTTTCTTTACCGCTGCATGGAACTCCATTGTGTAGATGTACCACATTTTTGTTATCCAGCCATCAATTGAGGGGCACTTGGGTTGGTTCCAGCTCTTTGCTGTTGTGAAGAGAGCTGCAATAAACATAGCTGTGCATGTATCTTTGAGGTAGGATGAGTCTTGTGAGTATATACCCAGGAGTGGTATGATTGGGTCAGGTAGTAGACTAATTTTGAGTCTTTTAAGTGCTATCCACACTGCTTTCCACAGTGGTTGTACCAGTTTACATTCCCACCAGCAGTGGATGAGTGTTCCCCTTTCCCCACAACTTCTCCAGCATTTGGTGTCTTTTGTTTTTTTGATCTTGGCTAGTCTTATTGGAGTTAGATGATACCCTAGTGTGGTTTTAATTTGCATTTCCTTAATTATTAATGATGTTGAACACTTTTTAAGATGTTTCTCAGCCAACTTTACTTCCTTACTGGTGAAGTCTTTCTGTTCATCTCTTTACTCCATCTTTTGAGTAGGTCATTTATTTTCTTCTTTGTTTTTTAAGTAGTTTATATATTCTGGATGTTAATGCTCTGTCAGATGTATCAGTGGTGAAGGTTTCCTCCCACTCTGGGTTTGAGACTGCTGCTTCTTATAATTTGCAATTTCTGCCACATTTTGATTTGCCTTTCAAGTAATTAAACAGAAATTTTCCACACAGGTCTGGATCAAGCCTTTAATCAACAGACTGTGTTAAAAAATGACCCAGACTTTTGTTTGTGTTATTTCTTTTTTTTATGACAAGAAAGAAGGAAGACACTGATAATCTAATTCATTAACAACTCAGTGATTTACTTAGGACATAAACATTTATTGAGCTCCTACTTAAGCCTTGATCTGGATTTCATGACCATCTACACATATGAGTCAATTTATGAAAATGTGAAATATGAGGCTGGAGAGATGGCTTAGTGGTTAATAGCGCTGACTGCTCTTGCAGAGGACCTGGGTTCGATCCCCAGCACCCACATGGCAGCTGAGAACCATCTGTAACTCCAATTCCAGGAGAACTCCAGTTCCAGAGGAATCTGATGCCCTCTTCTGACTGCAGCATTGCATGACATGGGTGCACAAACCTACATGCAGACAGTATATTCATACACATACAACAATAAAAAAATTTTTTTAAGGTTTAAAAAATATAAAGAATAAATAAAATTAAGAAAAGAAAATGTGGGGCTGGAGAGATGGCCTAGCAGTTAAGAGCTCTGACTGCTCTTGCAGAGGACCTGGGTTCGATCCCCAGCACCCACATGGCAACTGAGAACCATCCGTAACTCCAGTTCCAGGAGAATCCGACGCCCTCACTACAGGCATAAACCTACACATTCCCATTCCAAAAGGGAGGAATAGAGGCATAGTGAGGAAATACTGGACCAAAACAAGACTGAAAACCAGCAGGGCAAACACCAAGTCTTGTAGCTCCATGTGCAACTTCTGGGACTTTACTTCCAAAGGACTTAGATTGCTCAGCTCTTCCAGCTTTGCTTACAACATACATCTCTTCCTTAGGCTGGTACCACTCCCTGTATGCAGCCCTCCTTGGCAAATATCTCACAGCTCTTGAATCTTGAATGTCTTCTTGGGGTCTCCACTGCCAACCAGGCTTCACATTCACACCTTCATGCAATGGCCTATCAGGGCCTTCTTTATTCAGCGATGCCCCTGCTGCACTCTGACTGGCCTCTGCAGCTGTCTGAAACCTCAGAGGAAGAACTGATGACCCCTTCACTCTTGCAAACATCATGCCTCTAAGGCCAGGACCACGTGAATGAAACTGACAAGTTTGGCATGGATTCTGGCCTATTTCAACCACATTTGCAACTTTTCTCTGCCCTGGACTTGTTGGAGCAGAAAACCCTTTCAGTATTTTCCTTTCAAAAGTTGGATGGTTAGCTGCATGTAGTCTTCCCCTGAAGGTACTGTTTCTGTTGTTTACTTGTAAATAGCTAGGCCTCTCCTTAATCACTTTAATCTCCTTACCAAAGGGAACCTCTCCTTCAGAACATGCCTTGGCTCCACTATTAATTAATCTTCCTAGTGAGGTTTTCAGATCCAAACTGTACATTCTGCATTTCTTTTGCCCCATTTGCTCTTTTTCACTGTAGACCTGCACAATATTCACCATTAATAGCCATGCCACCATTTCTACATTAGGCTGTCTTGAAATATCCTCTACCAAAGACATTAGTCCATTGCTTTTTAACTTAGCATCAGGTAAGCATTAGGGCTGTGGGCAAACTGCAGCCAGACTCTTTGCCAAAATATCCCAGTTGCTGCCTAAGTCTTTATTTTCCTCTGGAACTACATTTTTTGCAGCAATGCTTTCTTCCAGGCTTCTACTAGAATGGCCTGTTAAACTCTGCTTACAGTAGTCAACAACTTTTCTAGCCCAAAGTTCAAAAGTCTTCCACATTTCTCCAAACATCCACATGGTCAGGTTCTTCACAGCCAATAGCCCACTCTCTGGTACCAAATACTGTATTAGTCACTTTTCTTTTGCTGTAATAAACCACCATGTCCAAGGGAACTTATAAAAGGAAGAGTTTATTTGAGCTTACAATTGATGGTTCCAGGGAATTAGAATCCATTGTGGCAGGAGGCATGGTGGCCAGGGTTGGAGCAGAAAGCTGAGGTTCACATCTCACAATGAGTACAGGAAGTCAAGAGAGAGATAGAGACTGGAGACTGCAAGGCTTGTTAAACTCATTAAGCCCGCCCACAATGACATACTTCCTCCAGCATGGCCACACTTTCTAAGACCTACCAGAACAGTGCCACCAACTGGGGACAAAATGTCTGAATACTTAAAGCCTATGGGGGACACTCTCATTCAAACCACCACATCTGACAACCTAAAAATTTGGTCATAAGGCAACAATTGAAGGCATCTCCCTTTCTTGTTAAAAGCCCCATATGTTAGATCTAATTGATTTTGTAATCTTAAACAACCCTCTTAATTTAAATCCCAAACAATCTAAGCACAATAACAAAACCACTAAGACTGATAACAAATTAGCAGGACTGTGCTGTGTCGGCTCATAGCTGGAGACGTTTCCTGCAGTAAACTTGGAGGTTGGTGGTTCCTTAGGAGACACAAAACCTGGAAATAAATTTATAGTGAGTAGAAAAACTAAAACAAAAATTTAAAAGCCAATAAGTAACTGAATGAAATGAAAGGAAGAAAGAATAATTAAAGTTTAGGAGGCTAGGAAAAACCAGTGAAGGGAGCTGCTGGGGGTCACAGATGGGTACTGGGATCAGGTGACTGTGGGTAGGATGCTCAGAGTGGATGAAAAGTCACAGGCAGGAGAGGTAAATGAAGTCTTTGTTTTGGTGGAGAGGAACAGGTGAAAGAAATTTGAGGCTAATCAGGAAGAGCCACACAGTGACTGGCCTGTATTTGTGCAGCCTGTCACTATGACAGAGTAGAAATAGGATTCTCACAGGAAGGAGAACAAGGACCGTAGAGGGGCAGTTAGAAAGACATCAGGAGATGTCAAATGGGGCAGCCATAGGGGAGGAAATGGGGGTGGGGTGGTAAGGAGCTACAGGAGCTATGGGGGAGTCAAAGAAGGTGAGGGAGGGAGAGGAGGGGGATCACTCCACACCATTTCCATTCTGTTTAGGTGTTCCTAGGCTGATTAAAATCCAAATGTCAGAGAGTCCATATTTGGGCCAATAATTGCTGGTACTCAGTGAATTTTATTGGTTGAAGTTTTTAATTGAGGTTTCTTCAGGTGTCCCTGAAGGCAAACCAAAGGTGTTATTCTAGTTTGTCTTCATTGCTGTGACAAAACACTCTGACAGACACCAACTTGGGGAGGAAAGGGTTTATTCAGCTTACATCTCCTGGGTCACAGTTCATCACTCAGGGAGGCCAAGGCAGGAACTCAGGGCAGGAACCTGGAGGCAGGAGCTGAAGCCCGGGCCATGGAGGAATGCTGTTTACTGGCTTGCTCCCCTGGCTCATGCCCAGCCTGCCTTCTTATACAGCACATAACAACCTGCCCAGGGTGGCACTACTCATTGTGGGCTGGGCCTTCCCACACTGCTCGACCATCAAGACAATACTCCACAGATGTGGCCACAGGCCAGTCCAATGGAGCCCATTCCCCAATTGAGGCTCCCTCAACCCGGGTGTGTCGAGTTGACACTAAAGCTATCCAGCACAATTGACCCCTTGTCAACTTGACACACAAAACACATCACTATTAAACCACCACCTTTCTGGTTCTTATCCCCAAAGTATGATGTTAACATTAATCACAACCCAAGACAGTACAAACTTAAAAGCCCCACAGTCCTTAAAATGTCCCAACACTTAAAAGTTCACAGTCTATTAAAAGTCTCTTAACTGTGGGCTGCTGTAAAATCCAAAACAAGTACTGTCTTATTTCAAAGGGAAGAATCAGGCACACTCAAACAAAACCTAAGTCCAGCAAAGTAGCTCAAGGCTGGACACCTGGGATTCACTCACAATCTTCTGGGCTCCAAAGGGTTTCGGCAGCTCCCCCTCTGCGACTCTGCCATCTGTGGCACACACAGCTCATCTCGCAGGCCCAGGCCAACTCCATTCCACACCTGCTGCTGCTTGTGGTGGTCATCCCATGGTCCTGGGCATCTCCAAAAAGCTGGGGTCGCCACTGAAACTGAGGCAGCACCTTCACCAATGGTCTCTTCTGACCTCTTCTGGTGTAAAACCTCAGCTTCTCTCCATGACCCCTGCAATCCTGGGGTCTTCACTGCACCCGAGGTGCACTTCTACCAATGGTTTTTCCTGACCTCTCACAGTGCCAAGCCTCAGCTGCTCTCTGTGACCCCCTCAAATTTCAACATCAGAACCATATAGGAGACTCTTACACACTACCAAGTCCTGCTTCTGGCTTGAGATGGAGGCTCAGGCCCCTTCTGGAACACAGCTTCTGTGTGCTGACCCTGAAGAAATTCTTCCCAGAAGATTTCGCCACAGTGATGCTGGTCTCTTGTTACTTACAGCTGATTTTTCAGCCCCAGCTAACCAGCATCAATTGTCCCAGTACAACAAATATTTCATTTCAGGTTCTGGTCTCGTGACTTACAGCTGATTCTTCAGCCCCATGTGACCAGAACCCACAGATAACACAGTCCTGATGATCTCTGCTCCCCTTTGAAACTAGAAACTTCACAAGTCAGGCCTCCATCTTCTACAACTCCTTCAGCAAAACTGCTCCAAGTTCCACAGCCACGATCTTTAGGCATTCAATGATTTTTCTAGCCCAAAGTTCCAAATGCTTCCACAATCCTTCCCCCAAACACCAAGGTCAGGTCTGTCACAAGCAATAGCCCACTCTCTGGTACCAATTTCTGTTCTGGTTTGTCTTCCATCGCTGTGACAAAACACTCTGTCTGACACCAACTTCGGGAGAAAAGGGTTTATTTAGCTTACATCTCCTGGGTCATAGTTCATCACTTAGGGAGCCCAAGGCAGGAACTCAGGGCAGGAACCTGGAGGCAGGAACCTGGAGGCAGGAGCTGAAGCACAGGCCATGGAGGAATGCTGTTCACTGGCTTGCTCCCCAGGCCCATGCCCAGCCTGACCTCTTATATAGTACACAACAACCTGCCCAGGGTGGCACTACTCATTGTGGGCTGGGCCCTCCCACACTGCTCGACCATCAAGACAATACTCCACAGATGTGGCCACAGGCTAGTCCAATGGAGCCCAATTCTCTAATTGAGGCTCCCTCAACCCAGGTGTATCAAGTTGACACTAAAGCTGTCCAGCACAAGTGTATCTTTTGAAATTGAAATTTGGTTACCTGTATTTTGAGCTGGCTCCTGGAGTTTGGCTAGGGTCTGGCACAGTGGGTAAGCATTCAGAAGCCTCATCGTCCCCCAGTGGGTAGGCTCTGACCCTCTTTGGGTCAGCACAGTACGTAGGTGTTCTGAAGCTTGGTTGGTTAGCCTTTCCCTACTGTACAGATTTTGGGGTGGGTTCTTATAGTCTGGTTGGGGTTTGGCAGAGTGGGCTGGCATTCAGAGTCCTTGTGGGCCCCCAGTGGATAGACTCTGAGCCTCACTGGGTTATCGCAGTGGGTAGAAGCCTCCTCAGCTTCTCCCCAGTGGCTGGACTCCCCCAAATCAAATAATTTGTAACCAATAATGGGTGATGGGTGGGAGAGACAAGGTAAATAGAATGGAGTTAGTGCCAGCTCTCCAGGGTGTCCCCAGATTTCCACTAACTACAATGGGCCTGACACTTAGGAGGGGGTGTTCTTAAGCCTTGTAAATGTCAGGGTGTCAAAAGAACACAGAGCCCTATGGGGGCCCTTCAAGCCTCTGAGCCACTGTCCATACTGTTGGAATGCTCCAGGAGTCTCCCAAATACAGGGCCCAAAGGGCGGTCTCTCCAGGCCTGGTTTGGTGGATTTGTCTTGTCACCTGTGGTGTGTTGGATGCTCAGGCTGATCAAATGGAAGTGGTTTCCCAACCTGGAGGTCTGGCTAGCTCTGGAAGTAGGGGGAGAATGAAGAACATCACAGAAAGAATTAGGAGGAAGAGAGAAGGTCTGGAGAGGGCTTGGGGCTGCCAAGATGGGCCTCCAAAAACCCTCCCCATATGGGCCACCAAATGTTGGATTTTTGGAGAAGGAAAAGGAAGGAGTTTAAAGTTAAGACATAAGAACCAGAGGCAGACCTGCAACAGGCTAAGGAAATATACTTATCGAAATATGTGTACAGCTGATGTAGGACAGATACTCCATTACCCATGTGTGGAGCTTCTGCCACCTAATGAATAGAGCTGGAAGATTTTATTCCCTGAGCCCAGCTGGAATGCATCAGATGCCTAGGCCTGGTGTCCTTGGATTACTTGAAAGCCTCTTTTGGTTCCTCGGGCTGAGCTGGGCAGTATCTCAAGGCTGTGAGACAGGTGGCTCCATGAACTGACTGCCTCAGTCCTGGGAGTGACCTGTTGATGAGGCTTTAGCAAGGCCGGACTGCCAATTTGGGTCTAGTTAGCCATTTCAGGGATTTATGACTCTATGGCCTCCTAATGAAGCTTGTGTCTCTTCTGCTATTCACATACTCCATCAGCAACAGTCCTGGCCCTTCATACCATTGTCCAAACTACTGATAAAACAAAACATTTCTCTGATCATGACCACAAGTCAAACATCTGAAGCTTACGGGCAGGGACTGTGCAGTGCATGGTGGAAGGCATGGCAGCCACAGCGGCTCTGTAATGTGGGAACTCGTGGTGTGGCTTGTCCACATCTTATTGATGAGGAACCACGGGTGGATATTCCCTTCAAGGGCCAACCCCTTCAAGAAAGCCTCCACTCGCCCTTCAACCTCCTGGAGACCAAGTGTTCCATAGCAGAGCCTGGGGCTGGGGGAGACTTTTCCCATGCAGCCGTAATGAGGTCACTGGCTGAATAGATCCGTCTGAGGAAAGGGTTTATGAATGAGAGACCATGCTGCAGTCCCATCCAGCAGAGCTGCGCACAAGAAGAAAAGGGCCGGAGAGACAGCGCAAGGGGAAGAGCACGGGCTGCTCTCAGAGACCCTGGGCTTGGCTCCCAGCACCCACATGGTGTCTAACACCATCTGTAACTCCTGTTCCAGGGGATCTGGTACTCTTTCTGACCTCCATGGTCAGGGAACACACTGGTGCACCTACATACATGCACTGTCTACACTGCTTTCTGTGCTGATCACAGCACCACATACTGAGGGAGTTATAAAGAAAAGAGGTTTATCTGAGTTCACAGTCTCAGACTGATGGGTGGAATCTGGAGATGGTCTTGCTGGTGGATCCCAGGAAATGCAGGACATCCTATGGAAGGAGACCGAGACGGAGAATGTTCATGAACACTCTTCTGTCTCTTAAACCACCAGGATTCAAACTCAAGACCCCTACCCTAATGAGCTTATTCAATCCTGATCACCTCCCAAAGGCCCCTGTGAAAACCACAGTGGGATAAATTGCCTCTTCAACCCTCCCCATAGGAATTCAACTCCAGCCTGAATTTCCCAGGGCGCCTACCTTGTTCAACCCACAGCAGCACTGCTTCCCAGTAAAACTGCCTGGAAATGTGGCTGGAGCAACAGAGGAGCTGAAATCTTTAGCCAAAAATTAATAATGTATTTAAGCTGCTTTCATATGTCTAGAGTTTATTCCTATGTATCTCAAAGAGCCGCCTCAGCTTAAAAGGAAACACTTATTTACATTTCTTATTGACATCTAAAGTTTATGCTTATATATCTTGATCAATGGCCTGAGATTAGAAAGTACTGGGAAAGATCTAGAAAGATGGAAGATGGAAGGAAGGACCAGAGGGCTGGGGTGGCAGCTTGGGGCTCCATTCTGGTCCCACCCACCTTGTTGCCAGTGTATGGGTCCAACCAGTTCCTGCTGGATGGGATTTTCCCATCCAGTCTCCCTCTGTGCTGGACAGAGGTCTGGTTTTGTGGGGTCGAGGCTGGGGGTCTGTGTGGGGGTCTGTTGGACCAGTCCTGGGTCCCTGGGGGCCTCCAGAAACCCCCAGGCTTCTGTGCCACACTCCTCAGAGGCCAGCCTCAGTTTATAATACTGAGGACTTTGGATAGTTCTGGTTACTAACCTGACCTTCACCTTGGATTCAGAGAAGGCCCAAAACATTATAGAAGAAAGTAAAAGACCCGGAAACCCCATCCCTGCCCAGCACCAGCCCCGTGGGCAGTCCCCGAATGAGTGTTTTTGAAGGAGCAGCACCTCTGTGCATCCTGTTGAACCTTTCTGACAGTCTTTTCCCAAGAAAGTCATTAATTAAAAAACAAAAGAAACAAAGCAAAACAAAACAAAACCCTGCAAAGTTCTGACCCCACCAAGCAAGTTGAGCTTAATGGGTCCACACCATTCTGGATTGCCAGACTTGCAGCACAGGTGGGAAGGACAGCGGACCCACCCCTAAGCCTGGACATCTGCTTTTCCGAGCTAAGGGACAATGGGCGCGGACACCCCCACTCTGGGACTCAGACTCCTCTGGAATGAAACCCATGAGAAGTGGGAGAGGTTTAGGTGCGACAGGATGGCAGAAGCCCAGGTGCTCCTGTGTTCAGGCACCTGCTGTGACAGGGGAAGGGGACATCCACTCTCTGGTCCCTGCTGCCCCCTGGTGGCCGACACTGGGCCCAGCACCTCCCTCCATCTCTGGTCCAGTCCAGGTTGGTGGTAGCTCAGAAGAGGGCTGCAAGCCTAGCTTGTGACCCCAACTCCCCACATTGCTGTCTCCCTGCAGAACCACTTCCATTACTCACCGTTTGCCGTCGTTTTTCCTTTGCACTGCTGGAGGTAAACCAAGGCCTCACAGCAGGTGAGCACTCACACCAGACACACAGGCAGGCCGTGGAGCACGGAATACCCGGTTGGCCTGGAATTTACTGTGTAGATCAGGCTGGCCTTGATTTCACAGATTGCCAGGCGTCTGCATCCCAAGTGCTGGGTTTAAAACCATGCACCGCCATGCTGGCTTTGGTTATAATAGCTCAGTGCTCTATTTTTTTTTTTTTAAAGGAAAGGATAGTTCTTTTTATTTATTTTTATTTTTTATTTTATTTAGTAGAATGTACTGCATGCAGAATGTACTGTCTGCATATAGGTTTGTGCACCTGTGTCGTGCAATGCCGCAGAGGTCAGAAGAGGGTGTCAGATTCCCCTGGAACTGGAGTCAAAGACGGTTCAAGCTGCCATGTGGGTGCTGGGGATCGAACCCGGGTCCTCTGCAAGAGCGGTCGGCACTCTTAACCACTAGGCCATCTCTCCAGCCCCTCAGTGTTCTATTTTTATTCATTAATGTTCAATTCCTTACAGAAGCATGGCTTCCATTATGACACTGCCACACTTGACTCAGTCACTTCCGCCATCATCCTGTCTTTCCCCTCTTCTTCCTCCTCTGACCCCACCACAGTCCCCTTTCTACTTTCCTATCCCAACTTTTTTTATTTTCCGTCAGCAGCTGCTCTAACCCAGAGATGAGGTGGTCATGGATCCAGAGCCCATGTGGCATGGTGTATGTGCGTGTGTGCGTGTGCGTGTGTGCGTGTGCGTGTGTGTGTGTGTGTGTGTGTATGTATGTATCCGCATGTGAACCCACATCTGTCTTGCAGTAGAAATGAAGGCGTACATCCAGCTGCGCCCTGGTTCTGGGTTGCAGGCTGTCCCCGGCCTCCTTTCTGTCCGGCCACTTCCCTTCTCCCATCTTATTCTGGAGACTGGCACGCACTCTCCACTCCAGCTGATCCGAGTCTCCTCGTCCCTGTCCTTTCCCTGCATCCACACAGCCCACTTTCTGCTGAGAGGTCTCTAGGCACCAGTATGGTCCCACGGGGCCTCATACCGGGAGGGGCTCCCCTCAGACTGCAATGTTCTGGATCCCCATTTTGACATTCTCCATGATTTCTTCTTTTGTGCTTGTGTCTCCTAGACACATGGTGCACTGGGCTCGTGCTTGGAGCCTCACTGGGCTCACATGACCTCTGTCGGGGGCCACTGCCTGGTGCAGGGCCCAAGGCTCTGACCAACCTCTCTCTTCCACCTCAAACCTGATCAATGCCTCCTGCTTCTGGAGGAGACTTGGGTTCAGGACTAAGGAGCAGAGCAAGGTTAGTCACTCGTTTCCAGGATGGGGTCTGGGTGTGTCTGCAAGTTCAGCTTCCTGCCTTAGCCTAATCCAGGAACCCAGGCTTCCTCAACCCTCTTTTAGCAGGATGGCTGTTCTCCTTGCTGGCTGGTCCATCCTCCCATTTATGGTGACTTCTGCTGAAGCTGCAAGCCCCGCCCCTCACACCCTAGGGAGGCTCAACACCAGTGTCTTGGGTGGCTTCTGCTGTCTCTTCACACACTCAGCTCTTCCAGCCCTGCCAAGTCCCCACATGCAACAGAAAGACCTGCATCCCACTTCCTGCTGGAGCTGTCAGCTCCTGGGATCACCACCCATGTCATCATCTTACAGCTCTAAGCTCAAGGCCTCTCCAATATTGCCTTTCTCATGAAGAGAAAATTCCAGAAATTATAAATTTGCAAATAGGGACAGATTTGACACAATATGCAAACCTTTATCTCACAATACACTCAAACAGGATACCAAGTGTTCTATCCATTCCATCCTCATTACTGTCCACAACAAAACATCTTCACTTTGAGTGTGGCTGACTTGCCTGCACCATCCACCCTCTCCCACTATCAGCATTCTTCAAGTTCTTTGTTAGTATGTACAGAACCACCCCTGACTTCTAGGTAAGAAACCTGGCTCAAGTATATTCTTGAAAGACTGACTTCTAGAGGCCAGAGAAATGGTTCCGTGGTTACCAGCAGTGGCCTCTCTTTTGGGGGACCAGGCTTTGATTCCTAGAACAAACACGGTGGCTAACAACCATCCACGATTCCAGTTCCAGGGTATCACACACCCTCTTCTGAACTCCACCCATATCACACATATGCATGCATGCAATACACTCATACACATAAAAAATTTAAAATTAATAAAATCATTTTAAAATCTTACTTCTATTTTTCCACTCTGTCTGGCATTCTCTGTGGCTTTCCAAGCCAGGAATTGCCTTCTTTCTCTCTTTCCCAGTTGTTACTCCCTTCTGGGAGAAGCACAGTGAGATGGAATGTCTGGGAATCAGGAGCTGGGGTCTGTGTCATTTGAGGATGTAGCTGTGGACCTCACCTGGGATGAGTGGCAGCTTCTGGACACTGCACAGAGCAGCCTGGTGTTCATGGGGCACCACATGAACAAACCAGAGTTGATCTTCAAGTTGGAACATGGATTTGGCTCATGGTAGGTGGCAGAAGCCTCCTTCCAGAAACGTCCAGTTAGATCCAGATCAAGTTTCATAAAGGCTCAAACTTGATGTGCCTGGAGTCAGCCAACATAAATCATGAACCTCCAAGGTGTGAACAGAGTAATTCCATCAGACTGCATTTACAAAGTGACCACCAAAATGGAAACAATCTTGAAAAATGACCAGAGATATTTGTGGCAAGTTGGGATCTCCAATAGCAAGATATCAAGTGAAAGATTATTGATGGTCATGACAGTGTTCATCAAAGCACTCATGTGAGAGAGAAGCACCATGGATTTAAGCATGTCAGAAAAGCATTCTAACCATGGATCAAGGAACTCATATAGGTGATAAGCCCTATAAATGTGGGCACTGTAGAAAAGCCTTCTCCAAGAAGTGTCACCTCAGAAAACATCAAAGATCTCACATAGGTGAGAAGACCCATAAATACAAACAATGTGGAAAAGTCAACTGGTGAAAGTCTTCTTTCTGGACTCATCGAAAAAGACTTACTGTTGAGAAACCATATGAATATCATCAGTGTGGCAAAGCCTTCTCTGATTACTCTGATCTCAGTAGGCATCAAAGAATTCATACAGGCATGAAATGCTATAAATGTGAGCAGTGTGGAAAAGCATTCTCCAGGAAGTTTCACCTTACTGAGCATCAAAGAACTCATACAGATGAGAAGCCCTATGAGTGTCAGCACTGTGGGAAAGCCTTCTTCTACAAATCTAGTCTCAAACCACACGAGAAAACTCAAATGAGTGTCAAATGCTATGGATGTAAACAGCGTGGAAAAGTGTTCTGCCACAATGCTTCTCTCTGAACACATCAAAAAATTCATAGAGGTGAGAATCCCTATGAATGTGAGCAGTGGGAAAAGCATTTTCCAACAAATTTTAATTTAGCATCAAAGAACTCATATAAGGCAAAAGCCCTAGGAGTGTCAGCTGTGTGGAAAAGCCTTCTTTTTACAAGTCTAATCTCAAAGTACATGACAGAACTCATAAAAGTCAAATCCTATGAAGGTAAACAGTGCAGAAAAGCATTCTACCAAAATTCTCTGTAGACACATCAAAAAATTCATACAGGTGAGAAGCCCTAACAGCATGATCAGTGTGGAAAAGCTTTCTTCAAGAATTTTCACCTCACTAGGCAACAAAGAATTTGCACAGGAGAGAAGCCCTATGAGTGTGAACAGTGTGGAAACAATTTCAGCAAATCTAACTTCATTGTGCATGAAAAAACTCATACAGGTGACAAGTCCTATGAATGTAAATAGTGGGGGAAAGCCTTCTGTCCAACTTCTCCTCTTCAGATACATCGAAAAATGTGTACATGTGAGAAGCCCTGTGTGAGCATTGTGGAAAAACCTCTATGGACTCTCACCTCAGTGACAATCAGAAAACTCATACAAGGGAGACACCCTATGAATGTGGGCCATGTGGAAAATTCTTTTTTTTCCTTTGGTCTTTTTGAGACAGGGTCTCCCTGTAGTCCCAGCTGTCCTGGAACTCACTCTGTAGACCAAGCTGACCTTGAACTCACAAAGATCTGCCTGCCACTGCCTCCCGAGTGCTAGGATTAAAGGCGTGCACCACCATGCCCGGCGGAAAATTCTTTAATAAACTTCACCCCACTGTGCATCAAAGAATTCATACAGGGGAGAAGCCCTGTGAATGTAAACAATCTGAAAAGATTTGTTCCTCATGGTCAGTACACTGTGAATCAAGAAGGTCATATAGGAGAGATGCTCTTTGAGAATAAACAGTGTGGGAAAGCATTAATCTGTAAGTTTAACATCACAGTACATCAACTAACTTATGCCTGTGGAAAAGTCTATGAGTGTAACATTGTGAAAAACCCTTGTTGCTCAGGGGTTTGATTCATTTCATTGTGAATCAAAGATCTCATATAGGAGCAAAGCCCTACAAGTGTAAACAGTGTGGGAAAGCATTCTTTTGCATGACTGTGTATCAAAGAACTAATGCAGGTGTGAAGCCCTTTGAATGTAAACAGTGTGGAAATGCCTTCTGCCATGTGTCTTCTCTCAAGACTTATCAAGGTAGTCATACAGTTGATATCCCTTGTAAATGTAAAGAGTGTGGAAGACCCTTTTTCAGCAATTGTAAACTCTCTGTACACTAAAGATAAAGCAGAAGCTACATAAATATGAACAATGTAAGAAATAGTCTGACTTCTAACCTGGGAGCAAAGGCAAAATAGGATTTACAGTTGTGAAAATGTAGTTAACTATTTCACAAAAGATGATTTTTTTACATGATAACGATAAGCTGCAGACAAGGGTGTAAAATTGCAGGTGAGATGTTAGAGAAATAGAGTGTGGGGACTGGAGGGACAGACCACAACCCACCAACTGAATCCTGGGTTTGATTCTAGACCAATGACAACCTAATGACTTAGGCCAATTCAAACTCCTGTAGAATCTAAGGGGAAGTAAAAACACTGAAATAACGATTCCAGGAAACATAGGAAACCAGCTACTTAACCAGTGGGAACTAACTTGAGTCCTTTTGGATCCAGCTGTACCTGCTGAGAGGGATCCCAGCGTGCAGGCACTCTGGCAGCTGGACTGGAACTAAGCAGGCACTTCTGGCTACAGAAGCTGTAGGAGGGAGAGGATGGGAACATTGGGGCCCAGGCAGGGAGGACTCTAACTGGAGAAGATGAGGGCTCCTTGTGGTCGAGGTGCTGAGTCTGCAGGACAGGATGCCAGGCCGATGCAGGCACAGCCTCAACACCTCTTACAGCCAGGAATGCACAGGAGATCAGGCAGGGGCCACTCTGTGGGCCATGGTGGATGCTACACTAGGCTCACTGTGCCACAGGGCAGCATGGGGCACTCTGGAGCCATCACCCGCCATCAGGACAGCCAGGGCATGACAGGGTCTACGACAATGTTGAGGCCACAGCTCCACAGTGCCCACCACTGTCATGCACATGACTTCTCTGGCTGGTCCTATGCACTGTGGTCCCTAGGACTGTTCCCATGCTCAGAACTGTGGCTGAATCTGGACTGGCTTGGCACCGCTTGGATCCTGGCATCTGGGGCAAGAGCTGTGTTACTCTGAGCCTCAGCCACAGCTGATTCTCCACTGTCTTCAAATTGAGCAAAGAGAACTTCGTGCTGCTCAGGGCATCTGGCATCCTGAAGCAGAGCAACAAGCTCTGCAGGGTGTGGAGCCCCAAACCACGGAGTAGCAAGTAACAGAGTCTCTACCCTAGAGAAGAACCACCTCCTGCCTATTTCCTAAATCCATGTAATTTTAGCTGTATTCTAAATACCTGTCTGTATATCCACAGTCAAGTGTAGTGTTCATCACTCATCAACGAAGCTTCTTTTACAGCACATGGAGATTATTACAGAGATCTGATCAAACTGCAGAGATGCCTAGTGCTAAGTGACATCTCAACAATGCAACCTCTATAACCTAAGGCTCCGGAACTTCACGGCAGATGGAAGGACAGATTGTCAGAGTGAGAGGAACAGGATGCCTGCTGCTAGATAGTGCACTCTAGACAAGACAGGGAAGCCGCACCCGAGAAATCTCCACAATACGTTTTCCTAGCAAGACCTGAGTGATGACGAAAGCAGTTGGTGTGGCAATGTGGAAGAGGAAATGACACAGAGCCCACCTCTAAGAGAAAGGATACAGCAGTCAATGGAATCTGATGGAGGAAGAAGTGATTTCTTTCCTTGAGGGTGGTCCCTGATAACTTGTCTGATCCCAAGTGCTCAGCCCTAAAGACACCAGCACCACCAAAGGCAATCAGTGCATTATGAACTGTGTTTAGGTAGCATTATGCATAGACCTATTGTGTCTATATGTCTATAGTATGATACATATTATATCCATATATTATGTAGGTACTGTATGCATACATATATATATATATATATATATATATGTAACAGTAATAAAAAAAAAGGGAAGGGCATTGAGAGAGACTGTGGGGGACAAGGGAGGGTTTGGAGAGGGGAAGGAGAGGGTTTGTAATGATGCAAATACAGTATTTCTGTATAAAATTCTCAAAAATAAAAAAGGAGAACCCTTAAAAAACTCAGAATGAGCCTATCACCTGACCCAATCATACCACTCCTGGGTATATACCCACAAGACTCATACTACCACAAAGATACATGCAGATCCATGTTTATTGCAGCTGTCTTCACAATAGTGAAGAGCTGGAACCAACCCAAATGCTCAACAGACCAGTGGATGACAAAAACGTGGTACATCTACACAATGGAGTACTATTCAGCAGTAAGAAAGATGACATCATGAACTCTGCAGGTAAATGGATGGAACTCAAAGCCATTATGCTAAGTGAAATAATACAGTCCCAGAAAAACAAACAGCAAATGTTTTCCCTCATTTGTGGATGCTAGCACCAAATCCCCAGATGAAAGGCAAGCTGAACAACATTATTGTTATATTTCTCCTTATCAGAAAGCAACTATGTTGTTAAAATGAAAATCTCTTAACAGGCTCTAGGATTGATCCACCACTTACTCTCAGACTCTGTAATTAATGTATATGAGTGGAAAAATATATTTTTTAGAGTAATATAAAATTAAAGAAGGAAAATGTGAATTCCTAAACATAAAAAAGACTGAGAGAAAGATGCAGGATAGTTATGGCAGAGTGAATGATCTGGGGTGGAGTGGGGTTAGGGAAAGGGGAATATGTCTAAACCGAACTGAGAAATTATGTCCAAATACGCAAAACATCAATAAAAGCATTTAAAAAAAGACCTGTTACCAAAAGTCACAGCAAAGTAGTACTCAAATGTCTCTCTCGGGCAAGAAAGGTTTATATTTTAAATCATTTCTCACTATGAGAAGATACTTCATATGGGGGAATGGCTGAGTGTAAAACATGTAAGAAAACTTTATCATGACAGTCACATCTCACTGTACATAACAAAATCCTTCATGTGAAAAGTTGTATGAATATACAGAATGTGAGAAAGATTTTTACAAGTTGCACCTCATTGTATGCCAGAGAATTCATACAAGGAAGAATACCTATGAATGTATAGACTGTAAGAAAGCATTCTCATACACTTACAATTCACTTTATAGCAAAGAACTCATACAAGTGTGAAGCCATATGAATGTACAGAATGTGGGAAGGCTTTTTACAAGTCACATCTCACTGTACATCAGATAGCTCATACAGGAAAGAGTCCTTATGAATGTATAAGATGTGGTAAAGCATTTTCATACAAATCAGAGCTCACATTACATTCAGACAGTAGTACAGAATGTGGGAAGGCTTTCTACTTCAAGTCACACTTCCCTGATCATCACATAACTCATAAAAGAGAGAAGCCCTATGAATGCATAGAATGTGCAAAAGCTTTCTCTCACAAATCAAACCTTACTCAACATCAGAGAACTCATATGGTGCCAAGACTATATGGTACATCAGAGAACTGTATGGTACATCAGAGAACTCATACAGGTGCCAAGAATGTATGGTACAATGGAAAGCTAACTCCCAAGAAGTTACATCTCAACATTCATACAGGGAAGAAGCTTTGTGAAGTTGTATAATAGAACATACCTTTCATTTCCAAGTCCCCACTCAGGCTGCATCAAAAAATTTTCTCTCTTACAGGAACTAAGCAAAATCTACCACCTCTTAAGTTCTCAGTGGAAAGGGAATATTTAATTACTGGTGAAACAGTAAGTTTCTTTTTTTAATTTTAATTTTATTTATTTTTGTATGTGTATGAATGTACTGTCTGCATGTAGGTTTGTGCACTTGTGTCGTGCAATGCCATGGAGGTCAGAGGAGGGTCTCGGATTCCCCTGGAACTGGAGTTCTCCTGGAATTGGAGTTACAGATGGTTCTTAGCCGCCATGTGGGTGCTGGGGATCGAACCCGGGTCCTCTGCAAGAGCAGTCGGTGCTCTTAACCATTAGGCTATCTCTCCAGCCCCAAAACAGTAAGTTTCTTAGGCTTATTGAGTAGTGGATGAGGAATTATTGACCAGAGTGTGGGGTGACCCTAAACCAGCCAGAGAGGAAAGTCTTTGGCCCTGCATGGATGTTGGCTTTTCCATAACTTCCTCCTTTCCTAGCTTTCCATATCCTATATATTCTCCTCTGTGGAAAGAATTGCATACATTCGCCTAGGTGGAGTGACTGGATGGATAGTCAGGTGTGGGTCGAATGACCTTCTCTGATGCCTTCTATGTGAAGGAATTTTAAGAGTCAATAAGCTCAAAAGAAAATAAAAAAGAGTCAATAAGCTCTGCTATGATCTTTTGCATCCCGGGACAGCTGAATCCATGCATACTGGTGTCTCTCTTGAAGGAAAAGTGCCACGGAGTCTCCACTGCCTCCTCTGGGTGTAACTGCTTTCCATAGTGGTTATACAAGTTTGCATTCCCACCAGCAGTGGATGAGTGGACCCACAACCTCTCCAGCACTTGGTATCTTTTGTTTTCTTGATCCTAGCCAGCCTTATCAGAGTGAGATGATATCTTAAAGTGTTTTAATTTGCATTGCCTTAATTACTAGCGATGTTGAATCCTAGCCAGCCTTATCAAAGTGAGATGATATCTTAAAGTGTTTTAATTTGCATTGCCTTAATTACTAGCGATGTTGAATCCTAGCCAGCCTTATCAAAGTGAGATGATATCTTAAAGTGTTTTAATTTGCATTGCCTTAATTACTAGCGATGTTGAATCCTAGCCAGCCTTATCAAAGTGAGATGATATCTTAAAGTGTTTTAATTTGCATTGCCTTAATTACTAGCGATGTTGAATGCTTTTTTAAAAAAATACTTATTATTATTTATTTATTTCTGTATGTGTACAAATGTACTGTCTGCATGTAAGTCTGTGCACCTGTGTCATGCAATGCCACGGAAGTCAGAAGAGGGCATCAGATTCCCCTGGAACTGGAGTTCTCCTGGAATTGGAGTTTCAGATGGTTCTCAGCCACCATGTGGGTGCTGGGGATTGAACCCGGGTCCTCTGTAAGAGTGGTCAGTGCTCTTCACTGCTAGGCCATCTCTCCAGCCCCCGTGATGTTGAATGCTTTTTAAGATGTTTCTCAGCCATCTCTATTTCCTCACTTGTGAAGTCTCTGTTCAGCTCTTTACTCCATCTTTTGAGTGAGTCATTTGTTTTCTTACTTCTTTGTTTTTTGAGTAGTTTATATATTCTGGAAGTTAATGCTCTGTCAGATGTATAAGCAGTGAAGGTTTCCTCCCACTCTGTGGGTTTTCTCTTCACTTCCCCGATTGCTTCTTTTGCTGTACAGAAACTTTTGAGTTTAATAAGGTCCCACTTGTCAATTGTCGACCTTATTTCCTGTGCAGCTGCTGTCTGATTTAGAAAGTCTTTTCCTATGCCTATATCTTGTAGGTTGCTGCCAACTTTTTCTTCTATCACCTTCAGAGTTTTTGGTTTCACATTGAGGTCTTTGATCCATTTGGAGTTGATTTTTGTACACGGTGTGAGGTAGGGGTTTAATTTTATTCTTCTACAAGTGGTGATCCAGTTTTGCCAACACCATTTGCTGAAGATGCTGTCTTTCCTCCATTGAGTCTTTTTGGCCCCCTTGTCAAATATGAGGTGGCTGAAATTGTATGTGCTCAAGTTTGTATCTTCAGTTTTGCTCCATTCGTCTACAAATGTGTTTTTGTGCCAGTACCAGGCTGTTTAATGACTACAGCCCTGTAGTATAGTTTGAAGTCTGGTATAGAAATCCCCCCTGTATTGCTCTTTTCACTTAGGGTTGCTTTGGTTATTTGGGGGGTTCTGTTGCTCCATAAGAATTTAAGAATTTTTTTCCAAGCCTGTGAAGAATGTCCTGGGCATTTTACTTGGAATTGTGTTGAGCTGGTATATTAATTTGGGTAGAATGGACATTTTTACTATATTAATTTTTCCAATCCCTGAGCATGGGAGGTCTTTCCATCTTCTGATGTCTTCTTTAATCTCTTTCTCCAGAGGTTTATAATTTTTGTTGTAGAGGTCTTTGGTTAGGTTTGTTCCAAGGTATTTTATTGTTTTTGAGGCTGTCGTTTTTTTAATATACAATATATTTATTGATGCATATTTCATACATCATTTCTCTGTCCAATTTAGACACATTCCCCTTTCCATGCCCCCCACCACATCCCAGTACATGCATTCTGCCATACATTTCTTGCATCTTTTTCTCAGTGTTTTTTCACACTTTTCCTTTTAATTTTATATTACTCTAAAATATGCAGGCATATCCTCCACCCATATGCCAATATTACAAAATCTCAACATAATTGGTAGGTTAATTCTCAAACCCATTAAGGGATTCACCTTTTAACTGTACTGCTG
The DNA here is from genome assembly GCA_009823505.1 of Rhizomys pruinosus. Classification (NCBI taxonomy): domain Eukaryota; kingdom Metazoa; phylum Chordata; class Mammalia; order Rodentia; family Spalacidae; genus Rhizomys; species Rhizomys pruinosus. The sequence continues at coordinate 1,183,826 of VZQC01005350.1, forward strand.
TTTTGAGGCTATTGTGATTGAGAAGGTCTCCTTGTATTCTTTCTTCAGTTGCTTGTTGTTGGTATAAAGAAAGGCTACTGATTTTTCTAGATTAATTTTGTATCCCAACACTTTACTGAAACTCCTAATCATTTCTAGGAGTTTTCTGGTGGAAGTTTTAGCATCCCTTAGGTAAACTATCATATCGTCCGCAAAGAGGGATAGTTTGACTTCCTCTTTTCCAATTAGTACTCCTTTAATTTCCTTTTCTTGCCTTATTGCCCTACCCGTGTTTCAAGCACTATATTGAAGAGGAGTGGTGACAGGGGGCAGCCTTGCTGAGTTTCTACTTTTCTCCTTTTAGGATGATGTTGGCTGTGGGTTTCCTGTATATGGCTTTGATTATGCTGAGGAATGATCCCTCCAGCCCAATTCCCTCTAGGACTTTAAGCATGAAGTGGTGTTGGGTTTTGTCAAAGCCTTTTTCTGCATCAATTCAGATGATCGTGTGGTTTTTGTCTTTCAGTATATTTATGTGTTTTATGATATTTACTGATTTTCGTATGTTGAGCCATCCCTGCATCTCTGGTATGAATCCAACTTGGTCATGATGGATGATCTTTTTGATGTGTGTCTGTATGCGGTTTGCAAGTTTATTTATTTATACATATATTTTTTATCAAGTCTAGACCCATGTCCCCCCATCCCCCCACCCCACCAGAGCTCATGCATTCTGCCAAACATGCTATTCATCTCTTTCTCCGTCTTTCTCAATATTCTCCATGGGGAAGTTGACTGTTTTGAGCAGAAGTTCACTGTTTCAGTCAGTTCTTTGATGCAGTCCTTTCTGTTGTTGTTGTTGTTTCCAATATGCATCACTCCCAACTGCTTTGGACAAAAGCTCAAGGGGCCATGCACAGGAAATACTTACAACTGGGTAATTGGCACTAGCATCCACAGATGAGGGATACCATTCGTCGTTTGTTTTTCTGGGACTGTGTTACTTCACTCAGCATGATGTCCTCTAGCTCCAGCCATTTTCCTGCAAAGCTCGTGATGTCGTCTTTCTTTACTGCTGCATAGAACTCCATTGTGTAGATGTACCACATTTTCTCTATCCACTCGTCAGTTGAGGGGCATTTAGGTTGGTTCCAGCTCCTTGCTATTGTGAAGAGAGCTGCAATAAACATGGCCGTGCATGTATCTCTGTGGTGGCGTAAGTCTTGAGGGTACATGCCCAGGAGTGGTATGGCTGGGTGGGTGGCAAGTTCATTCCAAGTCTTCCAAGGGTTCTCCACACTGCTTTCCATAGTGGCTGTACGAGTTTACATTCCCACCAGCAGTGGATGAGTGTTCCCCTTTCCCCACAACCTCTCCAGCACTTGGTATCATTTGTTTTCTTGATCCTAGCCAGTCTTATTGGAGTAAGATGATATCTTAAAGTGGTTTTGATTTGCATTTCCTTAATGAGTTTGCAAGTATTTTGTCGAGAATTTTTGCATCTTAGTTCATTAATGAGATGGGTCTATAGTTCTCTTTTTTTAGTTGTGTCTTTGCTTGGTTTTGGTATTAGAGTGATGCTGGCTTCATAGAAGGAATTTGGGAGATTTCCCTCTCCTTGTATCCTTCTGAACAGTTTGAGTAATAGTGGTTGTAAGATCCTTTAAATGTTTTATGGAATTCTGCTGTGAAAGCATCTGGGCCTGGGCTTTTTTTAGTTGGGTAGTCTCATTAAATTTTCAATTTCATCATGTATCATGGGTCTGTTTAAGCTGTCAATCTCTTCTTGGTTTAGCTTTGGTGAGTCCCAGGATTTCAGGTATTCATCCAATTCTCTTAGGTTTTCAAATTTAGTAGTGTATAGGTTTTTGAAGTATTCCCATATTATCTGGATCTTTTCCTTGTCTGTTATGATATTTCCCCTTTCATCACGAATACTATTGATTTGGAGTTGCTCTTTCTTTTTGTTAACTGGGTTAGAGGTCTGTCAATCGTGTTTATTCTTTCAAAGAATCAACCTTTGGATATGTTGATTTTTTTGTATTATTTTCTTTGTTTCTATTTCACTGATTTCTGCTCTGATTTTTATTTCTTCCTGTCTGTTGTGTTTAGGGTTCATTTGTTGTTGTCTTTCAAGTGTTTATAGCTGCAGTGTTAGCTCATTTATTTGTGCTCTTTCTTGTTTTTTTAATGTAGGCACCCAGGGCTATAAACTTCCCTCTTAGGACTCCTTTTAATGTGTCCCTTAGGTTTTATTGTATTGTACTGTCATTTCTGTTTAGTTCCAGGAATGCTTTTATTTCTTCCTTTATTTCCTCCTTGACCCATTCATTATTCTGGAGTGTGCTGTTTAGTCTCCATGTGTGAGTGCAGGTAGTATGGCTTATCTTGGTTTTGACATTGAGCTTTATTGCACTGTGGTCTGATAGAATGCATGAAATTGTTTTGAATTTTTTGTATTTGTTGAGGTTTTTCCTGTGTCCTAGTATGTGGTCAATTTTGGAGAATGTTCCGTGGGGTCCTGAGTAGAAAGTGTATTCTTTGGTGCTTGGGTGGAATATTCAGTAGATGTCTGTGAGTTCCATTTCCTGTATTGTATTGTTCAGTTCAGATGTCTCTCTGTTTATTCTTCATCTGGTTGATCTGTCCAAGGGACTGAGTGGGGTATTGAAGTCCCCTACTATGAGTGTGCTGGGGTTAATTTCTGCCTTGAGGTCCTGTAGAGTTGTGCTTATAAAGCTTGGTGCACTGGAATTTGGTGCATATATATTCATGATTGTGAAGTCTTCATGGTTAATTTTCCCTTTGATAAGGATGTAATGGCTCTCTTTGTCTCTTCCGATTGCTTCTACTTTGAAGTCTATTTTGTCTGATATTAAAATAGCAATTCCTGCTTTCTTTTTGGTACCATTTGCTTGGAATATTTTTTTTTCATCCTTTCACTTTAAGTTGGCACCTATCGTTGTAGGTGAGATGGGTTTCCTGTAGACAGCATATAGATGGATTGTTTCCTTTTCAATATTTTTTCTTTATTTCTTTATTTTTTAAGGGGTTCTACAATATAAGAGCACAGTTGTTTTCAGATCACATTGACATTGCTCAGTTTGCCATACAATTAGGTAATTGGTGCTGGCATCCACAGATGAGGGATACCATTCATCGTTTGTTTTTCTGGGACTGTGTTACTTCACTCAGCATGATATCTTCTAGCTCCAACCATTTACCTGAAAAGATCATGATGTCATCTTTCTTTACAGCTACATAGAACTCCATTGTGTAGATGTACCACATTTTCTCTATACACTCATCAGTTAAGGGGCACTTGGGTTGGTTCCAGCTCCTTGCTATGGTGAAGAGAGCTGCAATAAACATAGCTGTGCATGTATCTCTGCGGTAAGATGAGTCTTATGGGTACATACCCAGGAGTGGTATGGCTGGGTCAGGTGGCAAGTTCATTCCAAGTCTTCCAAGGGTTCTCCACACTGCTTTCCATAGTGGCTGTAGGACTTTACATTCCCACCAGCAGTGGATGAGTGTTCCCCTTTCCCCACAACCTCTCCAGCACTTGGTATCATGCGTTTTCTTGATCCTAGCCAATCTTATTAGAATAAGATGATATCTTAAAATGGTTTTGATTTGCATATCCTTAATTATTAGTGACATTGAACACTTTTTAAGATGTTTCTTTTTTAAAAAATATTTTTAAATTTTATTTATTTATTTTTATGTGTATGAATGTACTGTCTTCATGTAAGTTTGTGCACCCATGTCATGAAATGCCGCGGAGTTCAGAAGACGGTATCAGATTCCCTGGAACTGGAGTTAAAGGTGGTTCTCAGCCATCATGTGGGTGCTGGGGATCGAACCCGGGTCCTCTGCAAGAGCAGTCAGCACTCTTAACCACTAGGCCATCTCTCCAGCCCATGATGTTTCTAAGCCATCTCTATTTCCTCACTTGTGAAGTCTCTGTTCAGCTCTTTGCTCCATCTTTTGAGTGGGTCTTTTGTTTTCTTTCATTTTGTTTTTTGAGTAGTTTATATATTCTGGAAATCAATGCTTTGTCAGATGTATCTGCAGTGAAGGTTTCCTCCCAATCTGTGGGTTTTCTCTTCACTTCCTTGATTGTTTATTTTGATGTACAGAAGCTTTTTAATTTTTAAAAATTTTTATTTATTTATTTTTTTATGTGTATGAATGTAATTTCTGTACAAAAGCTTTTGAGTTTAATGAGGTCCCATTTGTCAATTGTCGGCCTTAACTCTTGCGCAGCTGCTGTCTGATTTAGGAAGTCTTTTCCCATGCCTATGTCTTATACTCTGCTGCCAACTTTTTCTTCTATCACCTTCAGAGTTTGGGGGTTTCACGTTGAGGTCTTTGATCAATCTGGAGTTGACTTTTGTACAGAGTGAGAGGTAGGGGTTTAATTTCATTCTTCCACAAGTGGTGATCCAGTTTTGCCAACACCACTTGCTAAAGATCCTGTCTTTCCTCCATTGTGTCTTCTTGCCCCCCTTGTCAAATATGAGGGGGCTGAAATTGTATGTGCTCAAGTTTGGATCTTCAGTTTTGTTCCATTGGTTAACAGATCTGTTTTTGTGCCGGTACCAAGCTGTTTTTATGACTATAGCCCTGTAGTATAGTTTGAAGTCTGGTATACAGATCCCTCCTGTATTGCTCTTTTCACTCAGGGTTGCTTTGACTATTCAGGGTCTTTTGTTTTTCCAAATGAAATTAAGGATTTTTTTCCCAAGAATGTGAAGAAACTCTTGGGGATTTTAATTGGGATTGCATTAAATCTGTACAAGATTTTGGGTAGAATGGACATTTTTACTATATTAATTTTCCCAATCCATGGGCATGGGAGGTTTTTCCATCTTCTGATGTCTTCTTCAATTTCCTTCTTCAGGGGTTTAAAATTTTTGTTGTAGAGATCTTTGGTGTCTTTGGTTAGGTTTGTTCCTAGGTGTTTTATTGTTTTTGAGGCTATTGTGAGTGGGAAGGTGTCCTCGAATTCCTTCTTCAGTTGCTTGTTGTTGGTGTAAAGTAAGAAAGGCTATTGATTTTCCTAGGTTAATTTTGTATCCTGCCACTTTACTGAAGCTGTTAATCATTTTTAGGAGTTGTCTGGTGGAGTATTTAGCATCCCATAAATAAACATATCATTAGCAAAAAGGGATAGTTTTACTTCCTTTTCCAATGAAAACTCCTTTAATTTTCTTTTCTTGCCTTATTGCCCCAGCAAGGATTTCAAGCACTATATTGAAAAGGAGTGGTGATAGGGGGCAGCCTTGCTAACTTCCTACCTTTAAAGGGAATGCTTCTGTCGTTTCCCCATTTAGGATGATATTGGCTGTGGGTTTCCTGTATATGGCTTTGATTACATTGAGGAATGATCCCTCCAATCCAGTTCCCTCTAGGACTTTAAACATGAAGGGATGCTGGATTTGTCAAAGGCTTTTTCCATGTCAATTGAGATGATCTTGTGGTTTTTGTCTTTCAGTGATTTATATGTTTGATGATATTTATTAATTTTCGTATGTTGAACCATCCAGCTGCAGTGTTAGATCATTCACTTGTGCTCTTTCTGTTTTTCTAATGTAGGCACCCAGGGCTATAAACTTCCCTCTTAGGACTGCTTTTAAAGTATCCCATAGGTTTTGTTGTGTTGTATTATCATTGTCATTCAGTTCCAGGAATGCTTTTATTTCTTTCTTTATCTCTTCCTTGACCCATTCATTATTCAAGAGTGTGTTGTTTAGTCTCCATGTGTTCTTGTAGGCAGGAGGGCTTGTCCTGGTGTTGATGTTGAGCTTTATTGCACTGTGGTCTGACAGGATGCATGAAATTATTTCAATCTTTTTGTATTTGTAGAGGTTTCTTCTGTGTCCCAGGATGTGGTCGATTTTGGAGAATGTTCCGTGGGGTGCTGAGTAGAAAGTGTATTCTCTGGTATTAGGATGGAATGTTCGGTAGAGGTCTATGAGGTCCATTTGGTGTATCATATCGTTCAGTTCAGATGTCTCTCTGTTTATTTTTTGTCCTGTTGACCTATCCAAAGGACTCAGTGGGGTATTGAAATCTCCCACTATGAGTGTGCTGGGGTTAGTCTGTGACTTGTGGTCCTGGAGAATTGTCTTTATAAAGTTTGGTGCACCAGAGTTTGGGGCATATATATTCATAATTGTGAAATCTTCTTGGTGAATTGTTCCTTTGATAAAAATGTAATGGCCTTCTTTGTCTCTTCTGATTTCTTTTACTTTGAAGTGTATTTTGTCTGATATTAAAATAGCAACACCTGCTTTCTTTTTGGTACCATTTGCTTGGAATATTTTTTTCCATCCTTTCACTTTAAGGTGGTGCCTATCCTTGAAGGTAAGATGTGCTTCTTGTAGACAGCATATTGATGGGCTCTGTTTCCTAATCCAATCTCCCAGTCTATGTCTTTTTACTGGAGAGTTTAGTCCATTAATATTTAACGTTATTACTGATAGATATGTGTTGCTTCCTTTCACCTTATTATCCATTTGTTTTTTTTTTTTTTTGGTCTAGGTTTCTACTTCTGCAATTATGCTTTTATTAATTTCTCTTTCTAGGTGCCTGGGGACAGTTGCTCCTTTCTTCTGTTCTTTGAATTGCTTCAAGTATTCTCTGAAGGATTAGTTTTCTGGGCATGTATTCTTTCATCTTGTTATGTCATTGAAGAATTTTTTCTTTCCTTCAACATTTTTTTCTGGGTATAGTAACCTGGGTTCGCATCTATAGTCCTTTAACACGGGGAATGCTTTGCTCCATGTTCTTCTTGCTTTTATAGTTTGCACTGATAAATCAGTTGTAATTCTGATAGCTTTCCCCTTATACGTAACTTGTTTTTCTCTTGTGGCTTTCAGAATTTTGTCTTTGTTTTGGGCATCTAGCTTTTTAACTATGTAATGGCGTGGAGAGTTTCTTTTCTGATCTTGTCTGTCTAGAGTTCTATTTACCTCTCGTATTTCTATTTGTTTGTCTTTTTTTAGTTTGGGGAAATTTTCATTTATTATTCTGTTGAAGATCTGATCAATACCATTCTCTTGGGATTCTTCTTCTTCTTCTATTCCTATGATGTAGAGGTTTGATCTTTTCATAGTTTCCCACAGTTCCTGGTTGTTCCACTTTTGTGTATTTTTAAATTTTTCATAATCTTTACTTGATATTTTTAGTTGTTCTGTGTTATCTTCCAGGATAACTTCTTTGTTCTGCATCCTCCATTCTACTTCTGAGGCTTTTTCCATTCCTTTCCTATTGATTGGATGAGTGTTTGATTTCCTTTTTCATTTCATCTTGTAATTTCTTTAGTATTTCCACTTCCTTTTGGAGCTTCTCAATCTCTTCCTGTAGGTCTTTGCTTCACTGGTTGGTTTCCTTTTCTTTTTCAACATGGGATCTTTTCAGTGTTTCCACTTCCTTCCAGAGTTTGTCATTCTCTCTCTCTCTAGGTCCTTCTTGAGTTTTTCATTCTCGCTCCTTAGTTCTCTGACTTATTCTTTATAGTCTTTGATTTCTTTGAGTATGTCCACAATTGTTCTTCTAAGATCTGTGTCCTGGGCCATCCCCAGGGGGATCCCACTGTAGGAATTCCACAGGTTTGGTAGAGCTTGGTGTGGAATTATCCTGCACATTTTACATGTTGTCTCTTCCTTGTGTCCCTGGCATGTGGGTTTCTCTTTGCCTGTATTCCAATGTGAATCCCAAATGCCTCTTCACTGTGTTGAAGGCTTGCTTTGCTTGCCTCCTTCAGATGCCTTCATTATTTGTTTGATTGATTGATTGATTTGTTTTTCTCCTTGCTTATGGAGTGTTAACATGTCTAAGTTTTAGGTTTTCTGTTGGAAGTCTAGCTCACTCTTCCCTTACTTTTCTGAAGGATCTCCAAAGAATCCACTTGGACATTCCCTCGGCAATTCCAGTTGGGGGGCGGGGGGGGGTGGTATGCCTGTTTAGCCTGCACCCCGGCACTGTGTGCTTCAGGCGGTCCTGGGAAATCCATGATCTAAGCTCTCTGCACTCAAGTCTCACAGTGGCAACAGGCCCACCCTTTATACCAGCTAGCAGGATAACTCTGCCCCCACAGCCACACAAGATGATTGAATCAAACCAAACAATCCACCTGGCTAAAGTGCTCAGCTCCTACCTGTGCTTCAGGTCCTGGCAAATCCCTAATCTAAGCTCTGTGCACTCGGATTCTGTTTCCTAATCCATTCTCCCAGTCTATGCCTTTTGACTGGGGAGTTTAGTCCATTAACATTTAAGGTTATAATTGAGAAATGTGTTTTGCTTCCTTTCACCTTATTATCCATTTGCATTTTGGTCTAGGTTTCTATTTCTGCAATTATGCTTTTATTAAATTCTCTTTCAAGGCACCTGGGAAGAGTTGCTCCTCTCCTCTCTCCTTTGAATTGCTTCAAGTATTCTCTGATGGGTTGGTTTTCTGGACATGTATTCTTTCATCTTGTTCATGTCATGAAATATTTTTCCTCTTTCCTTCTACTAGAATCGACATTTTTGCTGGGTATAGTAACCTGGGTTGGCATTTATAGTCGTTTAGCACTGGGAATGCTTTGGTCCATGTTCTTCTTGTTTTCTTTCTTTTTTCCTTAATTTTCAGCATGTTTTATTTAACTTGTGCTAGAAAGACACACAAAATTGGGAAACCCATTCAGGACATGGCTGGTCTCTAAGATCAGATGAGCACATAACGACTTAATGCAGCATTCTTTGTGTATCTGGATACTCATTCTAAAGGGCTACTCTCCCAGAGGCTGTCCATCTCAGCTTATTTCTGCTCACCCGATGGAGGTGGTTATCTGTGATCCATCTAGTCCACTTCTAAGCCTTGATTGGTTCACGGTGATCTGTTACTGGGTCTGCATTTTGTAGAATTATTTCAACCAGCAAAAATGTCCTTTCCCACAGTTCCTCTATTTCTTCTTGCTACAAGGATTGAATGTAGGCACTTCAGTGAAGTTGCAATATTAAATATAGGATGACCACAAACTAGGAGTCCCACCAGTGTTACTGTTAGTGTTACATAAGAGCCAGAAACAGTTCTGCAACTTGGGATAGAGAGAAACAAACCAAGTGTACCCTTATAAAAGTTGCCAGGCCCTAGGACTCCTTTGCATTAGGCTTTTTTCTGAAGAGACTCCCTCCTTTTGTATTTTTTAAACATTTTTGTGCTTTTATTGATGTTTTGTGTATTTCAGATATCATTTTTCAATTCAGTTCATGCATATTCCCCTTTCCCTTCCCCCAACCCCAGCCCAGATCATGCATTCTGCCATAACTGTCCTGTATCTGTTTCTCAGTCTTTTTTTATGCTTAGGAATTCATGTTTTCCTCCATTAATTTTGTATTACTCCAAAATATGGATATATACTCTCCACCCACATACAGTAATTACAGAGTCTGAAAATAAGTGGTGGGTGGATTCTAGAGCCCATTGAGAGATTCACATTATAACAACATGGTGGCTTTCAGATAAACAGAAATATATAACAATAATGTTGTTCAGCTTGCCTTTCATCTGGGGGATTTGGTGTTAGCATCCACAAATGAGGGAAAAAATTCGCCATTTGTGTTTCTGGGACTGTGTTACTTCACACAGCATAATGGCTTCGAGCTCCATCCATTTACCTGCAAAGTTCATAATGCCATCTTTCTTTACCACTGAATAGTACTCCATTGTATAGATGAACCACATTTTTGTCATCCCCTTGTCTGTTGAAGGGCATTTGGGTTGCTCCCAGCTCGTCGGTTGTGAAGAGAGCTGCAATAAATATGCATGTATCTTTGAGGTAGGATGAATCTTGTGGGCATATTCCCAAGAGTGGTATGACTGGGTCGGGTGGTAGGCTCATTCCAAGTCTTTTAAGGGTTCTCCACACTGCTTTCCATAGTGGTTGAACAAGTTTACATTTCCGCCAGCAATGGATGAGTGTTCCCCTTCCCCCACAACCTCTCCAGCATCTATTGTCTTTTGTTTTCTTGGTCTTAGCTAGTCGTATTGGAATGAGATAATATCTGAAAGTGGTTTTAATTTGCATTTCCTTGATTATTAATGATGTTGAACACTTTTTAAGATGTTTCTCAGCCATCTTTAATTCCTCACTGGTGAAGTCTCTGCTCAGCTTTTTACCACATCTTTTGAGTATCTCATTTGTCTTCTTCTTTGTTTTCTGAGTAGTTTATATAGTCTTGACATTAATGCTCTGTCAGATGTATCACTGGTAAAGATTTCTTTCCATTCTGTGGGTTCTCTCTTCACCTCCTTGATTGTTTCTTTTGCTGTACAGAAGCTTTTGAGTTTTATGAGGTCCCATTTGTCAGCTGTTGCCCTTATTTCCTGTGCAGCTGCTGTCTGATTTAGAAAGTATTTTCCTATGCCTATGTCTTGTAGGTTGTTGCCTACTTTTTCTTCTATCACCTTCATGGTTTCAAGCTTCACATTGAGATCTTTGATCCACTTGGAGTTGATTTTTGTACAGGGTGAGAGGTAGGGATTTAATTTTGTTCTTGTACAAATGGTGATCTAATTTTGCCAGCACCATTTGCTGAAGATGCTATCATTCCTCCATTGAGGGGTTTTTGCCCCTTTGTCAAATATGAGGTGGCTGAAATTGTATGAGCTCAAGTTTGAATCTTCAATTTTATTCCATTGGTCAACAGGTCTGTTTTTGTGCCAGTACCAGGCTGTCTTTATGACTATTGCCCTGTAATATAGCTTGAAATCTGGTAGGGTAATCCCCCCTATATTGCATTTTTCACTCAGGGTTGCTTTAGCTATTCAGAGTCTTTGTTTTTCCATATGAATTTGAGGATTTTTTTCCAAGTCTGTGAAGAAGCTCATAGGGATTTTGAGTGGGATTTTTAAATCTGTATATCTGTTTGGGTAAAATGGACATTTTCACTATATTAAATTTCCCAATCCATGAGCATGGGAGGTCTTTCCATCTTTTGATGTCATTTTCAATCTCCTTCTTCGGTGTTTAAAATTTTTGTTGTAGAGGTCTTTGGTATCTTTGGTTAGGTTTGTTCCCAGGTATCTTATTGTTTTTGAAGCTACTGTGGGTCTTCTTATAATCCTTCTCCACTTGTTTATTGTTGGTGTAAAGAATTGCTACTGATTTTTCTAGGTTAATTTTGTATCCCACCACTTTACTAAAACTCTTAATCATTTCTAGAAGTTTTCTGGTGGAGTTTTTAGCATCCCTTAGGTAAACTGTCATATCATCTGCAAAAAGGGATAGCTTAACTTCTTCTTTTCTGATTAGTACTCCTTTAATTTCCTTCTCTTGTCTTATTGCCTTAGCAAGTGTTTCAAGCACTATGTTGAAGAAGAGTGGCAATAAGGGGCAGCCTTGCTGGGTTCCCACCTTTAAGGGAAATGGTTCCAATTTTTCTCCGTTTAAGATGGTGTTGGCAGTGGGTTTTAGGACTTTAAACATGAAGGGATGCTGGATGTTATCAAAGCCTTTTTCTGCATCAATTGAGATGATCATGTGGTTTTTGTCTTTAAGTCCATTTATGTGTTTTATGATATTTATTGATTTATGTATGTTGAAGCATTGCTGCATGTCTGGTATGAATCCAACTTGATCATGATGGATGATGTGATTTGCAAGTATTTTGTTGAGAAGTTTTGTATCTATATTCATTAGTGAGATGGGTCTATAGCTTTATTTTTTGCTTATATCTTTGCCTGGTTTTGGCATTAGAATGATGCTGGCTTCATAGAAGGAGTTTGGGATAATTCCCTCTGTTTGTATCCTTCTGAACAGTTTGAGTAGCAATTGGTTGTAGGACCTCTTTAAAAGTTTTATAGAATGCTGTGAAACCATCTGGGCCCTGGATTTTTTTAGTTGGGAGGTTTTTTATTCCATTTTCAATTTCCTCAAATATTATGGGTCTGTTTAAACTGTCAATCTCTTCTTGGTTAAGCTTTGTTAGTTCCCAGGATTTCAGATATTCATCCATTTCTCTTAGGTTTTCAAATTTAGTGGAGTATAGATTTTTGAAGTATTCCCATATGATTGTCTGGATCTTTTCTTTGTCTGTTGTGATGTTTCCCCTTTCATCATGAATACTATTGATTTGGAGTTCTTTCTTTTTTTTTTTTTTGGTTAACTGTGCTAGAGGTTTGTCTATTTTGTTTATATTTTCAAAGAATCAGCTTTCGGATTCATTGATTTTATGTATTGTTTTCTTTGTTTCTATTTCATTGATTTCTGCTCTGATTTTTATTATTTCTTCCTGTCTGTTGGGTTTAGGGTTCATTTGTTGTTTTCTCTCAAGTGTTTTTAGCTTTAGTGTTAGATCGTTTATTTGTTGGTTTTTTTTTTTTTTTTTTTTAATGTGGGCCTTTAGGGCTATAAATTTCCCTCTCAAGACTGCTTTTAAAGTATCCCACAAGTTTTGTTGTATTGTCTTTTTCGTTCAGTTCCATGAATACTTTTATTTCACTCTTCATTTCTTCCCTGACCCATTCATTATTCACGATTGTGTTGTTTAGTTTCCACGTGTTCTTGTAGCTAGTTGAACTTATTCTAATGTTCATATTGAGCTTTATTGCACTGTGGTCTGATAGGATGTATGGAATATTTTCATCCTTTTGTATTTGTTGAGGTTCCTTTTGTGCCCCAGTATGTGATCGATTTTGGAGAATGTTCCATGAGGTGCTGAGTAGAAAGTATATTTTCTGGTGTTTGTGTGGAATATTCTGTAGATGTCTGTGAAATACAATTAGTGTATTGTATCTGTTGTCTCTTTGTTTATTTTTTATCCTGGTGATCTATCCAAGGGGCTCAGTGGGGTGTTGAACTCCCCCACTATTAGTGTGTTAGGATTAATCTGTGTCTTGAGGTCCTGCAGAGTAGCGTTTGTAAAGTTAGTGCACCAGAGTTTGGTGCATAGACATTTAGGATTGTCAAGTCTTCATGGTTAATTGTTCCTTTGACAAGGATGTAATGGCCATCTTTGTCTCTTCTGATTAATTTTACTTTGAGATCTATTTTGTCTGATATTAGAATAGCTACTCCAGCTTGTTTCTTGGTACTATTTGCTTGGAATATTTTTTCCATCCTTTCACTCTAAGGTGGTGTCTGTCATTGCAAGTGAGATGAGTTTCTTGTAGACGGCATATAGTAGGATTCAGTTTCCTAAATCCATTCTCCCAGTCTACGCCTTTTGATTGGGGAGTTTAGACCATTAGTATTTAAGGTTATTATTGAGAGATGTGTGTTGCTTCCTTTCATCTTATTTTTGTTTGCATTTTTGTTCTAGGTTTGTATTTACTCTGTTATGCTTTTGTTAATTTCTCTTTTTAATTGCTTAGGGATTGTTGTTCCTTTCCTCTGTTCTATGGATTGCCATGAGCTGGGCGCATGCTGGTGTTGTGCTGTGTTCATGTCTGAGTCCAGCCACAGTGCATGCTGGAGCCCAAAGGTTGGAGGTTTCTGGGTGATACCAAACCTCCATGGGCCAGAAGGAGTGTGCAAAGCATCAAGGCAGGTGGCCTTCACCTGGGCGCACACTGGTCTTGTGCGGGCCTCAAGTGTATGTCCACTGATGCCGCACGCTGGGCACATGCTGGTGTTGTCACAACATTTGTTAATGAAGTTTACATCCAATTCCCTTTACTTGACCCCTCCCTGCCAGAGCTCATGCATTCTACCATACATGTCTTTTATCTTTTTCTCAGTCTTTTAAAAAATTTTTGATGCTGAAGTTTGCTGTTTTGAGCATAAGTTTACTGTTTCAGTCAGTTCTTTGACTCAGTCTTTGTTGTTGTTGTTGTTGTTGTTGTTGTTCCTTCCAAAATATGCCTATATGGATGCCACAGATATATGAAAATTATGATCTCTGAAAATAAACTCTAGGTTGATTCCAAAACATATTTAGGTTTTACATTTTGATAGTAGGATTGTATGCAGGTAAAGAAACAATGTTACTTTACTTTTCTACATTACATAGCAAGTTGATGAATAACATTGGGTATTATATTTAGTAAAAAAGAAAGAAAGAAAGAAACAGGAATTATTCAGTTTGCCTTCTAAAGAGAGACTTGGTGCTAGCATCCACAAATAAGGGACACCATACATCTTTTGTTTTTCTCGGACTGTTACTTCACTTAGCAAAATGGCTTCTAGTTCCATCCATTTACCTGCAAAGTTTCATGATGTCATCTTTCTTTACTGCTGCATAGAATTCCAGATGTTTCACATTTTCTCTATCCACTCATCAATTGAGCAGCACTTGGGTTCCTTCCAGCTCTTTGCTATTGTGAAAAGAGCTGCAATAAATGTAGATATGCATGTATCTCTGCGATATATTACAGGGCTATAGTCATAAAAACTGCCTGGTATTGGCACAAAAACAGACCCATAATAGGTCAATGGAACAAAACTGAGGATCTCAACCTGAGCACATCTGATTTCAGCCACCTCATATTCAACAAAGGGGCCAAGAAGATTCAATGGAGGAAAGACAGGATCTTCAGCAAATGGTGTTGGCATAACTGGATCACCACTTGTAGAAGAATAAAACTTAACCCCTACCTCTTACCATATACAAAAATCAACTCCAAATGGATCAAAGACCTCAATATGAAACTGAAACTCTGAAAATGATAGAAGAAAACCTTGGTAGTAACTTACAAGACATAGGTGTAGGAAAAGACTTTCTAAATCAGACAGCAGCTGCACAAAAAGTAAGGTCAACAAGTGACAAATGATACCTTATTAAACTCAAAAGCTTCTGTACAGTGAAAGAAACAAAGAAGTGGGAAGAAAACCCACAGAGTGGGAGGAACCCTTCACCAGTGATGCATCTGATACAGCATTAACATCCAGAGCATATAAACTACTCAAAAAACAAAGGAGGAAGAAAACAAATGACCCACTCAAAAAATGGTGTAAAGAGCTGAAAAGAGACTTCACAAATGAAGATGGCCGAGAAACATCTTAAGAAGTGCTCAGCGTTGCTAATAAATAAGGAAATGCAAATTAAAACCACCTTAAGATTTCATCTTACTCCAGTAAGACTAGCTATGACCAACTGGGCATGGTGGCGCACGTCTTTAATCCTAGCACTTGGGAGGCAGAGGTAGGTGGATTTTTGTGAGTTCAAGGCCAGTCTGGTCTACAGAGTGAGTTCCAGGACAGCTGGAGCTACAGGGAGACCCTGTCCCGAAAAGACCAAAAAAAAGTGTTCAACATCACTAATAATTAAGGAAATGCAAATCAAAACCAGTTTAAGATATCATCTCACTTTGATAAGACTAGCTATGACCAAGAAAACAAAGGATACCAAATGCTGGAGAGGTTGTGGGGAAAGGGGACCACTCATCCACTGCTGGTGGGAATAGAAACTCATGCAACCCCTATGGAAAGCAGTGTGGAGAACTCTTAAGAAACTGAAAATGGGGGCTGGAGAGATGGCTCAGCAGTTAAGAGTGCCAACTGCTCTTGCAGAGGACCTGAGTTCGATTCCCAGCACCCACATGGTGGCTAAGAACCGCCTTTAACTCCAGTTCCAGGGGAATCCGACGCCCTCTTCTGACCTCCACAGCATTGCATGACACAGGTGCACCAACCCGCATGCAGACAGTACACTCATACACATAAAAACATAAAAATAAATTTTTAAAAATTAAAAAAAGAAGAAACTGAAAATGAGCCTAACACCTGACCCCATTATACCACTCCTGGGTATATACCATAAGACTTATCCTATCACAGAAATATGAGCAATAGAGTCTTATCTTCAAGTTCTGGGAGGAAATCAAGGGCTGTGGCAATACTCTGTTTAATTTTGGGAGTCTCTTGGTCTACCTTGGCCAACAACTCAAAAGAGAAGTTTATCCTGTTTGGAACTGGGTTTTGTTGTTGTTGTTGTTGTTGTTGTTGTTGTTGTTTAGCCTTCAGCTCTTTCTCAGTAGGTTTTTGGACTAATATTTTTCCTCTTTTTTTTACACTAGCTATACATTATTAATCTCCTCTTTCTCTCACTCTCTCTCTCCTCTCTCCCCATCTAATTCTCCATCCATGCCCTCCCCAGTTAAAGTATCCCCATTTTCCATATTTCTCCCTTGATTATAAGTGTCTCCTATGGTTGCCATCTCATGAGTTCCTTCTTCCCCTTTACCCCATAGTACCTTGTATACTCATCTTCTCCCCTCCCAGTTAAATACCTCCATTTCGCTCATTTACACCTTAGTAACACCTGTCTCCTACTGATCTTCTTTCTTAGCTTCCTTCTTTCCCTTTACCCCCCTGGTTCATTTCCATTTTCCTGCTTCCTGTAGTTATATCAGGGTATACACTATAAGGATTTGGTGCTAAGATCCACAAATGAGGGAGAACGTATGCCATTTGTTTTTCAGATTCTGTGTTACTTCACGTAGTATAACAGTTTCTAGTTCCAAACTTTTACCTGCAAATTTCACAATTTTATCTTTCTTTACCACTGAGTAGAACTACACTGTATAAAATGTCCCTGTCCCACATTGTCACTATCCACTCGTCAGTTGAGGGACACTTAGATTACTTCCATTTCTTAGCTGTTGTGAAATGAGCAGCAACAAACATGAATGTACAAGCATCTCCGCAGTAGGATAAGTCCTTTGAATACTTGCCAACGAGTGGTATAACCGGTTCAAATGTAGGTTTATTTTTAGTTTTTAAGGAGCTCTTCACACTGCTTTCCATGGCGGTTGAACAAGTCTACAATCCTACCAGCAGTGAATCATCATCCCCTCTCCTCCATCCTCTCCAGGATTTGGTATCATTTGTTCTCTGGATCTGCAGTTTGACTGGGGTGAGATGAAATGTTCCAGTATTTTAGTTTGCATTTCCCCTATTACTAACAATGTTGAACATTTTAAGGTGTTTCTTTCCCATCTTTATTTCTTATTTTGAGAACCCTCTGTTCAGATCCTTAGCCCATCTTTTAATTGGGTCATTTGTTTTCTAGATTTTTTTTTTTTAGTTCTTCATGTATTCTGGATGTTAAACCTCTGACAGATATGCTGCTGGTGCATATGTGTTCATGATTGTAATATCTTCTTGGTCAATTGTTCCTTTGATCAGAATGAAATAATCCTCTATATCTGTTCAGATGAGTTTAAGTTTGAAGTCTGTTTTGCCAGAAATTAGAATTGCAACCCGCTTGTATCTTAGGGCCATTTTCTTGGAATATTTTTTCTCATCCTTTCACCTTTAGATAGTGCCTGTCCTTGGAGGTTGAGATGAGTTTCTTGCAGACAACAAAAAGATGGATTTTGTTTCTTAGTCCATTCAACTAGCCTGCGTCTTTTAACTGGAGAGTTCAGTCCATTGGTATTTAAAGTTGTTTCAAAAGATGTGTATTGGTAACTGTGATTTTAATTTCTGTTTGCAATTCTTGGTCTAATTTTGTGTTTCCACAATTATACCTTCATTTAGTATCTTCCTGTTGCCCCTTGGATATAGTCATTTTTGTATTGTTTTAATTATTTTTGGAAGGGCTGGCTTTGTAGACTTGAATTCTTTCAGCCCATTTGTATTGTGGAAGATTTTTTTCTTTCTCCTTCAACCATAACAGATATTTTTACTGGGTAAAGTATTCTGGGTTGATGTCTATGGTCATTTAGAACTGGGAATATTTTGGTTCAGACTCTTCTGGTTTTTATAGTTTGCATTGAAATGTCAGCTGCAATTCTGATGGGTTTTCTTTTATTTGTATATGACTTGTTTTTCCCTTGGAGCCAGAGTTGTGTTAAGCTGTAAGTAGGTTAGATGTTTGGAGGGCAGAAGAGTTCACAGTGTTCAGTAAATCAAGGCTAATTTACCTGGCATTTCATCAGGTGTCTTGGGATTAAATACTCCCTATGCAGAGCAAAGTCCATGGGGAAACGATGTACTCAGGGTTGGAAATGACAAGGAAATATACACAACGTACGGAGATTTAAATGCCTCTCCTGCCTTTGTCTCAGCACGTGCAACATTGATGTGCGCAGGACACGTTTGTTTCCTTTCAGTCTTCATCTGTCTTGGGGTCTGATGCTTGACCTCTTCCCCTGTCTTGTCTGGAACCTACCTGGAGTCCTGGTATTCAACCATCCAAGGAGAAAATTGGATTTCCAATTAGGGTCTTTTGATTCTGAAGCCCTACCAGGTGAGTCTGAGGGCTCAGAGGAACTGCAGGAAAGATTCCCAGATATCAACACAAGAACAGTCACCCAAGGTCACCCGAGAGCCGAGAGCTTGTCTGTGGCTGCTTGCTGACTTATTTGGTGAATCATTGATGCATGTATTAATGTATGAAGTTAGTTATCACTCTGAGCAGAGAAGCTAGCAGTGAATTCAGTAATACACTGTCTTTTTTTTTTCAATGAAGCAATGACAGCAGGAGCCAAATGAAAAGAAAGAGAGAGAGGAAAGAGACTGAGGGGAGCTCTGTAGGGACCTTGATAAGGAATTTTTTCGGTAAAAAGAAGCATTTCATGAATGGTGGTCATGTAGCTAAGTAGCGATATTCCTTATTTCTGAGATGAAAGACCAGTTTAATGTGGCTGTTTTTTTAAATATTTTATTGAAGTTTTGTGCATTTCATATATCATTTCTCAGTCCAATGTAGACTCATCTCCCCTTCCATGCCCCCAGTGCACCCGAGTTCATGCACCCTGCCATACCCGCCCTGTATCTTTTTCTGAGTCTTTTCAAAGTTTTTCAAAGCAGAGGGATTATTTTTCGGACAGCCCGTTACGGTTTCAGTGGATTCCCTGTCCCAATTCCTCTGCTGCTGCTGTTCCAATCTGTATTGCTTCAACATATGCAAATATATTCTTCTAAAATTATGTCATCTGCAAACAAACTGCATGTCATTTCCATTTCATATTTCATGATTCACATTTTCCTTTTTAAATTCATATTCCTCTAAAATATGACTACATACCCTCCACCCATATACCAAAATTACAAAGTCTGAAAATAAGTGGTGGATTAATTCTCGAGCTTGTTAAAGGATTCAAATTATAAGAGCACATTTGCTTTCAGAAAAAGGGGAATATAACATTGACATTACTCAGTTTGCCTTACAGCTAGGTGCTTGGTGCTACCATCCACAAATGAGGGATGCCATTCGTTATTTGTTTTTCTGGGACTGTGTCACTTCACTTAGCGTAATATCTTCTAGTTCCATCCATTTACCTGCAAAGTTCATGATGCCATCTTTATTTTTTAACCACCCCATCAACGTTTTATTTATAGTTTTTGTTTAGGATGGTTCTGTTTACTTTGGGCATATACAGGATGGTTCTGTTTACTTTGGGCATATTTAGGATGGTTCTGTTTACTCTGGACATATTTAGGATGGTTCTGTTTACTTTGGGCATATTTAGGATGGTTCTGTTTACTTTGGGCATATTTAGGATGGTTCCATTTACTTTGGACATATTTAGGACGGTTCTGTTTATTTTGGACATATTTAGGATGGTTCTGTTTTCTTTGGACATATTTAGGGCACAAATGTTTCAAATTTTATTTTGTGAAATGTTTTTTTATGTCTCAGTTTCTGGCTGCATTCTGCTCATGAATGCTATACATAGTTTAAATTTTTTATTTAAATTTTTATTGCGCATTTGTGCATTCCATACAATGGTTCCTAATCAAGGCATCAGGCACAGGAACCCATGCTAACTCAAACAAGGTCCTGGAGTGGAACAAGAGAAATGGGTGGCTGGCCATCTTGGGACTGAGAAGTGCTGGAGACGGATTACTACTTGAGTACGCTGTACTCAAGATTTCTAGTTGTGCTGACTAGACTCCAGTGGGTGAGTTTGCACAGGACATCTGGGCACAAAAGCATAAGACTTAACGTGGATGATGAAATGCATGAGCTCTGATGGGGGTTTGGGGCATAGCTTATTTTCACAGAATTCTTTACTTACTCTCTTGGTAACATGTTATCTGGAGCAGTAGTAACGTCTTACTCCAGATCAGTAGTCACATGTTCTAGTATTTAAGGTTTTATAAGTAAATTTAGATACAAATTAATCACGTGTTAAATTTCCAAATAGTCTGAGGCGCTGCTCCCAATTTATTTAACAAATAGTTACTGAGAATGAATTATATGCCACAAAGTTTAAGGAACATTATGATATTCATATGTTATTGCCTATTCAATTAATTCCCCTTGAGAATATTAAATTATAGGGATTATAAACGTTCCTTCATTTACCTATGATGTGCTATTTGATTTTGTTTAATAAAAGTATTTTGGAACCTATTGTTAATGGGAGGGATTCCATGTGTTCCTCCAGTTGTGTGTTATTATGTATACAGAAAGACTACTGACCTTTGTAGATTAATTTTGTAACTTGCCATTTTGCTGAAAATGTTCACCATTTCTAGGAGTTTTCTCTTGAGACTTTTGGGATCTCATCATATTATATGCAAAAGGATAATCTGACCTCTTTTACCATTAGTACTCCTTTAATTTTCTTCTCTTGTCTTATTGTTCTAGCAAGAATCTCAAGTACTGTACTGAAAAGGAATGGAGATAGTGAACAGCCTTGCCTGAATTTAATGGGAATCCTTCCTGTTTTTCTCAGTTTTGAATGATGTTGGCTGTGAGTGTGTTCTATATAGCTTTAGTTATGTTGTATATTCCCTCAAGTCCAATTCCTTCTAGGACTTTTAACATAGCTGAACATTGAATTTTGGGACCACTCAATTTAACATGACTTTATTCCTATACCATTATTTTTATTTCACAGTTTCTCCTTTTTATGCCTTATTCTGTACAATATAAAGCTTGCATAACTGTGAAAATAGAAATATGAACAAATCTCATCTGGGTCTTTAACTGATTATAATTTTAATAAAGAGAATGGTGTAATAAATGTGCATATGATGTAATGCCTTGAGATTAGCCATACCCAGCACTCTATTTAGTGTAGGGTGCACTATTGAATTTGATCTAGGGAGGCTGTACTGGATGAAGGTCCCAGCCTCAACTAGGAGGTGCCCAGGTTTTTTTATCCAAAAAGATAAATCCAGAAAGCCCAAAGTAACACAGAAAATACACTGGATGGGAAAAGAGAGAGGTCTCACCTCCTGTTGTCCACACAACCTACTGGTGTTGATCTTTCTGTGTCTAGCTTACCTCACAAAATTGGAACTACCAGTTATCTTCCATCGTGCAGTCTAACACAGTTTGTGTCACAGCAACGAACAGAATAGCAGTTACCAGAGATTGGGGCATAGGAAGTAAGAGATGAAGAAACTTGATCAGGGGTGAAGTCACAGTGAGTAGGAAGGATACCTTCAGGATGCTATTGTGGAGTTGGGTGACTACCAGAGATTGGGGCATAGGAAGTAAGAGATGAGGAAACTTGATCAGGGGTGAAGTCACAGTGAGTAGGAAGGATACCTTCAGGATGCTATCATGCAGTTGGGTGACTACAGTTAATATATGATAAATTTCAAAATAACTTTAAGGAAACATTTTGAATGCTTGAGCCATGGGCATTCCTGGCTGTGGACATACTAATTATCCATATGTGGTTCTTATTATGTTATATATAAAGTGATCACATCACATGTGTCCATAAAATATGTCCATTTAATATATGTAAGTTAAAACTATAAAAACACAGTTAATCAAATAAATAGTGAATGGTACAGGAAAAAATGATTCTTGTATTTTACTTTTTCTTTTACATTTTTCCCCAAATGGGAGTTCAACTTGTAAGCCTGTGAGCACCAAATTGATATAATATTTTGTCTTTTTAGAAGTTTGTTTTGATATTTTGTTATTTTTGTGAGCCCTCAAGAGGATGAGACTGGGTTTGAAATATGGGCAGAATCAGGGAAGTCTCCTTAGTCCCAGTCTCTCAGGGACCACTTACACTAATGAGACAATGTGCCCTTAAGGGGGATTTTTTGTTATCTGTATCTGCCTTTGTTTAGGAAACTAATTTATTATAGTCTTTTAACAATGAGGTAGAGGGCTAGAGAGATGGCTCAGCAGTTAAGAGCACTGACTGCTCTTGCAGAGGACCCAGGTTCGATTCCCAGCACCCACATGATGGCTAAGAACTGTCTTTAAGCCAGGCATGGTGGTGTACGCCTTTAATCCTAGCACTCAGGAGGCAGAGGCAGAGGCAGGCAGATCTCTGTGAGTTCAAGGCCAGTCTGGTCTACAGAGTGAGTTCCATTCTATATGTCAAGGGTGTATGAATGAAGATTCACAAACTGGAACTCCTGGTATAAATGCTACATTACTTCCAAAAAGAAATAATTTGATACTGACATATTCTCTTGTTGAGTTCCTCTAAATAACTGGACAGAGTAAGAAATAGGCATACTACTAGCATGGCCCTAGGAAATAAGGTCTTGTAAAGTGTGTTTAAGCTCTCTCTCTCTCTCTCTCTCTCTCTCTCTCTCTCTAAAGGTATTGGTCTTTAGGTCTGATTAGATTTCAGAAAAAAAAAATGTGCTCACAATATGTTCTGAAACTTAACCCAAAATCTTGAGTCTAGAAAATAAAGCTACACAGAGAATAAACTCCTACATTTCGAGTCCCACAGCTCTGTAATAAAAGATAAATACAAAAACATCTGGACGGAGGCTCACTGTGTCTTGAGGCTTCAGCCGTAGTGAGGCATGGCGTGTAATGATGTTCCGACCCCGTCTCTCCCTCCTCCGTCCTGATCTTTCTCCTACTCACAGTGGCTCCTCTGGATTCTGGACTTCTAAAACAAACAACTTCCCCACCGTCTTTGTGCTAGGTGTTCTTACTTCCATGAAAATACTGGTGCAGAGCACGTGCTGACTCTCAAGAATCACATATTTGTTGCTCCTTCCTTGACACCCAGTGCAAAACAACTCTCCATGCATACATTGCCTAAGTATGTTCATTTTTCATGATAACTTATCATCTGACATGTTGCATAATTTTATTGTACCTGTTTATATTTATTTTCATTTTCTTGAATTATCAATGTCTCAGTAGGTTTTAGTTACCGGTAAGCATTTTTTTAGTATTCAGGATGGATTTGATTTATTACCACTCATCACACTGCCCTTGCAGTGCCTGGAACATGATCAGTTTTATAACATATTTCCCTACTATAATAAAGAATTCAATTTTGTAATACTAATCCCCACAGGGAAAGACTTAGAGAGAGATACTATCCCAAAAATCGTAGAAAGGAATGCCCTAATGGTTGATAGACTCATACACAGAATAGGAATTACCATCATAATAATAGGTTATAAGCCTTTGTTTCTGTCCTGCTGATGCTGTGTGGTTGCATGATGGCATATCTTCTTTTTGTTACATTAGCTATATGGAGCTGCAAAATGACACACACGTTACAAAATTTATTCTCCTGGGAATTTCAGAAGATCCTCTGTGGCAGCCTTTCTTTTTTGGGCTGTTCTTGTTTATGTACCTGGTCACTCTGCTTGGGAACCTGCTCATCATTGTGGCCACGATTACGGATGCTCATCTGCACACACCCATGTACTTCTTCCTCGCCAACCTGTCCTTCGCTGACATCGGTTTCACCTCTACTAGCATCCCAAAGATGCTGGTGAATATACAGACACGGAGCAAGGTGATAATATATGAAGGCTGCATCGCCCAGGTGTATTTTTTCATACTGTTTGGCGTCTTGGACAACTTTCTTCTGGCTGTGATGGCCTATGATAGATACGTGGCCATCTGTCACCCCCTGTACTACGCAGTCATCATGAACCACCGCCTCTGTGGATTGCTGGTCCTGGCATCCTGGGTCACAACTGCTTTGAATTCCTTGTTGCAAAGCTCAATGGCCTTGCAGCTGTCCTTCTGTGCAGACTTGGAAATCCCCCACTTTGTTTGTGAGCTTAACCAACTGGTACTGCTTGCCTGTAATGACACCTTTCCTAATGTCATAGTGATGTATTGTGCAGCCGTGCTTCTGGGTGGTGGTCCCCTTGCTGGAATCCTTTACTCTTACTGTAAGATAGTCTCCTCCATACGTGCGATGTCCTCATCACAGGGCAAGTACAAAACATTCTCCACTTGTGCATCTCATCTCTCCGTTGTTTCATTGTTCTATTGTACCCTCCTGGGCGTGTACCTTAGTTCTTCTGTTACCCAGAACTCACATTTAGTTGCACGAGCATCTGTGATGTACAGTGTGGTCACTCCCATGTTGAACCCCTTCATCTACAGTCTGAGGAACAAGGACCTGATGGGAGTTCTAAGAAGACTCTTCAGAAAGAAGCCATGAGACAGACGATTATTAAGGAGTGCTGTGGTCCGATGGGTGAGCTCACACTGAGGGCCATCTCAGGGCACAGACTTCACTTCACAGGCTTAGCATAAACTTCAGCATGGGGATTAGGGGTACAGATAGGGGAGGGGTGTCTAAATATGATGAACATGCAGGCTTATTAGTAAGTATTCTGTTTTCTGATAGCTCATTTTTCCATCTCATTTTCCTATTTTTCAGTATTCTTCTTAGCATCATATCAGAAGTAGTTTGGAGATTCTCATTTGTCTTATATGTCTATGAGCTGTCTTAATTCTATGGAATAACCTACACTTGACAACTGAAGCTACTATTGAAGTTGTAATATAAAGACGTTCTGGGCATGTTTTACCAGTGTTCTTTCCACCTTTCTTTCTATGCTGCTACTTTAACACTTATTACAATGTAGACTTCAACAAAGTAGTGTTTTTATGCTTGGTTGCATAAGTTTATTATCATTTTAATTTCATCTCTTATGTTCAGAAATCTCTTCAGTGCTCATGAACAAAGAATGTCTTACAGGAGAACTTGAGTCCTTGTGATACTCACCTCTAGTCATGAGTTGGGGCAGAAGTTATTCCTGAGTGGGGCTGGAGAGATGGCCTAGCGGTTAAGAGCGCCGACCGCTCTTGCAGAGGACCCGGGTTCGATCCCCAGCACCCACATGGTGGCCAAGAACCGCTGAAACTCCAATTCCAGGAGAACTCCAGTTCCAGGGGAATCCGATACCCTCTTCTGACCTCTGCGGCGTTGCACGACACGGGTGCACAAACTTGCATGCAGACAGTATATTCATACACATACGGAAATAAATAAAATTAATTAAAGAAAAAAAAAGAAAAAAAATATTAAAAAAAGAAGTTATTCCTGAGTAAACAATCTGTCCTGATTTCCCCAGGATAGCTGGAATAGAACTCCAACAATGGTCCACTTTGTAGACTTCTTGTATGAAATAAATGTGAATGATTGGATACTTATGAATATTATGATCAAATACCAGAACAAATAACAAATGTAAGTTGCCATCAATTATTCTGAATGTATTCATTTTTATTGCATTGGTTTTTATACCAGAGAATCATCTCCAAATAAATGGTTCAAAATAATGGTTTTTTATTTCATGACATAGATATCCATGTTGGGAAATACCCTATTCTTTTCTCATCTCCAGATTTGATTATAGACAGGTCTGAGTCAGCTGAGCTTGCTCTGTTAATTTTGACTGAAATCTTTCAGATTTCATGGTGTGTTGGCTCTAGGCTGGTGGATGGTGGCCTGGGTTGGATCAAGTGAGAAATGCTCCACACATATTCTCATCTTACAGCAGCACATGCTGAATATGGTCACATGGTACAGCCCACATAACAGGGAGGAGTGGCCACAAAGCTCCCCTGAATCACACCATTACTCTCAACAGAATCTACAAAGTAGAACTTCCTAAGAGGAGATGAGCATCAAAGGTTGAGACGTGTCCCTCATCTCTTCATGGGAGGAACTTTGTACTTACATTGGAAAAGTCAAGGAAAGATAAATGTGTCAGTTGAAGTCTTCTGTAAAAAGGGCCCAACACGTGTATTATATAACATTGAAAGCATCCTTACTGGGTATTTCAAGGCTAATTTTTAAGGTAATATTTTCGTTGATTGAAAATTTCATATAATGCATTCTAATCATATTCAGACTCCCCTCCCCAGTCTCCTCTGAGAACTTCCCACCTGGACCTCCCTGTTCACACACACAGACAGACACACACACACACATGCACACACACATATACTCTATTATTTTTAAGGCTCACTGAGTTTGTGTTTCTCAAATACTCTTGGGTGCGGGTCCATCTCCTCCAGCCTAGAAAATGTGTCCAGAGTCACACTCTTGAAGAATACTGGATCTCACTAACAGATACCAGATGCCAAAAATTCTTCAGCTAGGGCTAGGGCATCTGCCTAAATTCCCCCAGCATTAGTTCTTGCATATTCATATCTGTGGCTTCCCTTTTGTGCCTGGAAATACTGTTTTAATTAATTTATCCACAGCTCTGGCTCTTAAAATCTTTAACCCCTCTTCCTCAAAGATCCCTCATTATGGATCCCATATAGGAATAAATATTCCCGTCTCTTCCAAATTATAATCAGTTTTGAGTGTCTGTTAATTGCCATCTGCTGAAAGAGGCTTCTCTGGAGAGAGTTGAGAGAGCACTAATCTATTGCTATAGCAATGAATTATTAGAAACGAGTTTATTTGTCTCCAAAAGACTGAGATGTGTTTAGGCACAGGTTCTTGGTCCTGATAACAGCGCAAATATGGGCTCCATCTTGTGAAGTGGGGCTTAAATCCAGTAAGAATGTAGTTGGCTGCTTCCATAACACTGCTACTATTAAACCAGTAGGCATATCTTTCTAGGACAATTGGTAGTTCTTGTTGATCTTTTGTTTTTTGGATGGGGGATTCTTTGAGACAGATTCTCACTATGTAGCCCCACCTGGCCTGAAACTCACTGTGTCAACCATCTCAAGCTGGCTTGAATATACCACTATAAAGTATCAACTTTGAACTATCCTTGCAAGTCTTGGGGTAGTTTCTAGATTTGGTAGTTTCTACCAAACCTTTCCAGATATTTAGAGATGTTAAAAGATGGGTTTGGCAAAAAGTCTGTCTGTTCACTCCAAACATGTTTTATGTAGGTCAAATGTCTTACATAAAAAAAAAAAATGTAACTGGCCATAACTCACGTGCAAGCAGGGCAGGTACACAGCTACAGGTGGGGTGGTCTGGCACAGGGGCAGCTAGGAGAGGGTCTCAGCTCTGAGTCCTCTTTCTGGGGTCCCCATCTCGGAGGGACCACGCTCTGCCTCTGCAGAGTGAACAGAGGGTTGTGTTTACTTCTGCTCTGGTCCTGGCTAGTGGACTTGTGGGAGGGCTCCTGAGTCGCAGGCAAGACGCCATAACTCACGTGCAAGCAGGGCAGGTACACAGCTACAGGTGGGGTGGTCTGGCACAGGGGCGGCTGGGAGAGGGTCTCGGCTCTGAGCCCTCTTTCTGGGGTCCCCGTCCCAGAGATACCGGGGCGTGGGCTAGGTCAGGCGTGCAACCCACCCCCCTGCCGCACGCCAAGGGAATTGCTGAGAATCCAAGTCGTCTTCCTTTTAGAGAACCTTCAGAACAGAAAGAAAAGACTGACTTAGGCTTCCAACATCCAATATATACACAAAATTGAAAACCTGAAACCTAGGCAAGTCAATACACCATAAAAGTAAAAAAATTAAAAAAAGGAGGAGGAAAGGGGAAAAAAGCATCAGAAGGAGGCAAGCAAAACCATCTGCTAATATAGTGAAAAGTCATTTGTGACTTGAACCNATGTGTGTGTGTGTGTGTGTGTGTGTGTGTGTGTGTGTGTGACAATGTTTTGCCCAAAGCATCAAAGACAGTGGCGCCAGACAGGTTTCAAAAGCAAGCAGGGAATCAGCAGACTCTGGCCTGAGGGCTGGGGGGTTGCCAGCTGACTTTCTAAGGGCTTCTGCCAAACAGAATGTGGGTTTTTGCCTGAGTGTAGTGCCCATGGAGGCCAGAAAGGGCCATCGTATCTCCTGGAGGTGGAATACCAGGCAGTTGTGAGCCACTGGATGTGGGAGCTGGAACTAAACTTGGTCCTGTGCAGGAATATGATCTAATTATTTTTTTTAATTGAGTTTATTTTTTTTTAGGCGTGCACCACCAGACCCAGCTTAAAGATGGTTTTTAGCCACCATGTGGGTGCTGGGAATCGAACCCAGGTCCTCTGCAAGAGCAGTTGGAGCTCTTAACCACTGAGCTATCTCTCCAGCCCTCTCTTAACTATTGAGCCATCTCTCCAGCCCCTGAAAATGCTTTTTTTGGGGGGGTTAATATAGGATCTCCCTGTAGCCCCAGATTGCCTGGAACTTGCTATGTAGAGCAGGCTGACCTTTATCTCATAGAGATTCGCCTACCTTTACCTCCCGAGTGCTGGGATTAAAGGCATGTGCCATCACATCTGACAAAACTGTCTTTTAAATAAAAAAGCAGAATGGGAAATTATAACTACTGAGGGCACTATCCCCTCTCCTCTGATGGACACTGAGAAGTGATGGCCACATCCAGTAGGCAGCTGAGGTCAGGGGCACCTGCAGTGTAGCTTGAGTCGTTATGGATGGGTTGGAGCCAACATCAGAGACAAGCCTAAGAGCACTGTGCCAAGTCAGGTCTCAGGTGGGCACAGGGTGTCCAGGAACCAGTACTAGTCCCAAGGTTGTATGTGGGGCATCCTCCATGTGGCTGAGCAGGACAGTAGGCCTGGCATTGTCACGATCACTCTGCACATTGGAACTGGGGAGACTGGAGCAAGTGTGAGAACTGGCCATTTTGTGGGGGTTGGTGTAGCTGTGGGGAGCATTGCCACCCGCCACACAGGGCCCCTGAGAGGGAGCAGAGATTTCTCCAGGGACAAGGGGGTCCCATCTGGAGGCTGTATGGGCCTGTCCAGGGCTGTTTGGTGGTCATCACTCAGCCTGCTCCCCAGGTAGGAGTAAAGGCTGATAGAATCTGTTAGCTCTGGCTGTACCTGATTGTTGCCGACTGCTGTTGCCGGTATCTGAGACCAGCCAGCCCTCCTGGGGTCGTGAGTTTTTCTGATGGAGTTCCTTTGGCAGGAGAACACGAGGAAGCTGATGGCTTGTAGAAATGAGAGACAAATTTCCCAAATCCACAGCAACTTTATTGAACAGGGGCAGTGCTTACATAGCAGTCTTAGGAGAAGGCAGAACAAAGGATTTGGTAGAGCTTTACAATTACATATGTTACTAATAGGTCAAAACTCATACATTAACCAGAACTCATTATCTATTTCATGATTGACGAGATACGGGGCACGCAGAGCAGGAAACTAAAACATTACAAAGTTTAGTCAGGAAATGAATTTTCTTTGAAGTAAAAATGTAGAAATCTTAAGATAACCTTTACCAAGGAAATAACATTTAAGAAAAAAGGAGCATCAATAGTTTTTAACATGATCAATTAGTTTTTACTTGTTAGCTCTTAATTACAAGTCATAATTGAAAAGTTACAGGACACCGAGTAGTAATTGCTATGTCACAG
>VZQC01005350.1:1219794-1264217 GCA_009823505.1 Rhizomys pruinosus
TTTTTTTTTTTTTTTTCTTGGAAGAGGAGTTTCGTTCTTGTGGAATTTAGATCTACATTTACTTTTTTAGTGCCTGCCTTTTTGGCACCTGGGACACAGCCCAGGAGGGGGTGTCCTTTTATCTTTTTTTGCCCCATTAGGGCAAGCTCTTTGCATGTGTCCTGTCTTCCCACATTTAAAACATGTGGGCTCGGAGGATCTTTGCCCTCCTTTATAAGTCTTTTTTACATAGGCGCTATATGTCTGTCCCTTTATTGTTGCAGCAAAAGCCATACCCTGAACTACTGCTGGTGAGGCGTCAACACAGGCTTTTATATAGTCCTGTAGAGTCCCTGTTTTTTTGACAGGTCTTATGAGATCCTGACAGAGAGTATTGGCATTTTTTCAAGCCAATTGTTTAAGTAAAATTTTTGTTCCTTTTGATTGTGGCAGCATTTTGTTAATAGTTTTTTCAAGCCTAGAAACAAACTCTTGATAAGGTTCTTTAGTTTTTTGTTTTATTCCTGACAGAGTGGATCCCTTGGTTCCCAGAGGAGGCAACTTTTTCCAGGACTTTAGAGCATTGGTGGTAACCACTTCTAGAATGTCCCTGGGAATTTTAGTTTGTAATTGATTAGTGGCAAAGTTTCCTGCTCCTAAAAGCATATCCATGGTTGGCTTAGGGCCTCTTTTTTTTTGAAATTGGGCTATAGTCTGTTTAGATCTATTTTTATGGTCAGTCCTTCACAGTACATAGTCCCCTGGGCTTAAAGTGGCCTTGGCAGTTTGATGCCAGTCGCCAGGAGTTAACCAATGACTGGCTACCATTTCCAGTACCTGAATAGTATATGGTGTAGTGGGCCCAGAGGCCTTGACTGCTGATTGTAGTTCTTTTAAGACCTTAAGAGGAAGAGGCTCCCAAACAGGCTCCCCATCCACCTCTTCTACAGGGAAAGTAAAAGAACAATCCCCATCTCTTTTTGCCTCTGTCATAGCACTTTGGAAGCCAGAAGGGAGAGTAGTAAAGGCAGGTGCAGGCCATTTTTTTTTTTTGGTTTTTATTACTAGTCTGTTTAACAGGAAAGGCCATCATAGGGGTGTAATCTGCATGCATCCATCCTGAGTGCCATAGGGGCTGAGGAATAGAGGACCATCCCGATGATGAAGGGGGAGTGGAGGGAGGGGGATTAGCAAAAGGACAATCATCCCAGTCGCTCCAGTCCTGTGGTGGTCCATATTTTTTGTTTTTACTTTTTGAGTTACAGTCTCCCTCAAAAAAATTGCCTTTGATCCCTGTTCTTGTTTTGGTACTGGAGGATATAGGCCTGATTCCCCCCTCTGTAGAGGTGGGAGATTGTAATGACTTTTTTTCATTACTTTCCTGTTCTTTATTTTTTGATGTTTCATGCACAAGCCCTTCAAAATCTGACCCATTAGTTAATAGTTCTTTCATTTGTAACCAAAGTGGATATGCATAATTGGGGAGTTCCCCCTCACCATGTGTTTCCACATGTTCCCTCATTTTCTTGCCAATTTTTTTTCAATCTGGTAAAGCTAGAGTGCCCTCCTCTGGAAACCAAGGACTAACTTTCTTAATGAAATCTAAGAAATCCTTCAATGTCTTTTTTGAAACTTTTAACCCTTTTTTTGCCAACATATGTTTAAAAACAGAAAGAAACATATCTTCTTGTTTAGACTCACTGTGCCCCATGGTGATTTTAAGATTCCAAGATTCCAAGATTCCTCGTGCTTAACCGATCACTCTTTATTGGCGAGACCCGGGCTCTCTGGCGAGAAACTTCCTGTGTTCTGGGAAGGAAAGAAAGAGAGAAAGCTTACCTGGCCAAAGGTCCCTGTTCGGGCGCCAACTGTTACCAACTGCTGTTGCCAGCAGCTGAAACCGGCCAGCCCTCCTGGGGTCGTGGGTATTTTCTGTGGGGTTCCCTTTGGCAGGAGAACACGAGGAAGCTGATGGCTTGTAGGAATGAGAGACAAATTTCCCAAATCCACAGCAACTTTATTGAACAGGGGCAGTGCTTATATAGCAGTCTTAGGAGAAGGCAGAACAAAGGATTTGGTGAAGCTTTACAATTACATATGTTACTAATAGGTCAAAACTTATACATTAACCAGAACTCATTATCTATTTCATGATTGACGAGATACGGGGCACGCAGAGCAGGAAACTAAAATATTACAAAGTTTAGTCAGGAAATGAATTTTCTTTGAAGTAAAAATGTAGAAATCTTAAGATAACCTTTACCAAGGAAATAACATTTAAGAAAAAAGGAACATCAATAGTTTTTAACATGATCAATTAGTTTTTACTTGTTAGCTCTTAAGTACAAGTCATAATTGAAAAGTTACAGGACACTGAGTAGTAATAGTTATGTTACAGTAGAAGTTTTTTGGCAGTAGATATTGGCTTTATATCTTCTATCCTAATCTAAGAGTAAAATAGTATCTTATATATCCTTAGGTTTAGTTTCTTTTAAGTTTCTTTTAAGTAAAGACCTTATTCCTATAGCATCCTAAACTACTTATTAGCTTTCTCTAACTCTTACTGCTAATCTAAAGTTTAAATCTTTGCTAAAAACTAAGAGCCGTTCCACTGCTTGCTCCCACTAACAGTTTTGTTTTTGTAAGACAATTGGCTGGTGTAAAGTAATTTATCTTTCGCCTAACCTTGCTGGGAGTGTCAAGACTCAGGCATTCAGTGGCTACATAGAACTAGGAAAACTGTTTAACCTGTTCCTTTACTTAAAAATTAGGGAAATGGGGTTGAAAGGAGTCTTTTTAATTTTAATTTTTAAAAGAAGGAATTTTTTACTTATTTTTAAATGGAATGATATATCTTGTTTTTATTACACATATCACTGGAACTTGTTTTTTTATAGACTTAGTCATATATAATTGTTTTGTTTTCCAACTTGTCACATCTCACGGTCCCCTTTGCATTGTAATGTAATATTGTGAGAGAAAGTCGTATTTTTAAGTTTATTTCTGACTCAAGACTTATAGACCATTCTTGCTGCCAGGAAAAAGCCCTGTGCCCAAGAGAGGCATTTTTAATTGCCAGTTACTGGCACATTAAAATAGTTTGTTTTGTATCTATTAGCTGGCCCTAAGAAAGGATCTTTATTGTGCTCAGTGTTATGCTAAATCCAACACCAGAAAACGTAATATCCTAGGAAAGCATCTCGATCTCGGGGTGATCTTAGCCGGGTATTCCCTTTTTTGGGGCGCCCCCAGGCGGGAAAACACCCCCTCCAAGGGGTCCAGCCCCGCAGGAACACATCTCCCGCCGCCTGTCTTGAGATATGATTTTCTCTCATATTACTTTACACAAGCGACACTGGAGTGGGTGTGGCAGATGCACAGGTGGATGCCGCATTAGTAGAAAGATGTAAAGGCCCTATTTTACTTGTTATCATAAGGATACCCAGTTGTCCCACTGTCCTATTCTTTCCTTTCCTACTGCCCTGTGGCTCCATTTATACCATAAGAAAAGTGTCCATAAAATGTGTAGATCTATTTCCAGACCCCCCATTCTACTCCATTTGTCTGTATGTACTCATGGGCCAGTACTATCTATACTGGTCCTTGGTTTATTTCTTTTTTTGGAGACAGGGTCTCATTGTAGCTCCAGCTTGCCTAGAACTTGTTATGTAGACTAGGGTGGCCTGGAACTCACAGAGACCTGTCTACCTCTGCTTCCTGAGTTCTGAGATTAAAAGAATATGCCACCATCTGGCCCCTGATGTAGTCTTTGTGTTATTTTAGGCCTAATTCTTAGGCCTTTTAATTATAGGTTATCAGTTCTTTATTCCTGTTTCTAACATACCATTAAACCTATCCACTGAATTCTTTAGAAAGTTTGGTTTAACATTTTTATTGATATGTATTAATTATATATAATAGAGGATCTCCTTATAACATTTTAACAGTTATATAGAATATTTTTAATATTTATTTTTACATATGTATTTTTATGTGTATGTGTTTGCTCATGAGGGTAGGCCTGTGCCATGCTGTGCATGTGGAGGTCAGAGAATAGCTCTGCTGTCAGTTTTCACCTTCTACTTTCACATGGGTTCCAGAGCTCTGAACACAGGTCAATAGGGTTGTACAGCAGGCACTTTTAAACATGAGCCGTTCCCCTGGCCCCATATAATGTCATAATTGATATTTTTTATAGTGCCACTTTCCACCTTCCCATTCCCTCCCAACCCCACTAACCCACCTCACCTCCACACTATTCCCCTCTTTTATGGGTGTGTATGGTGTATTGTGTTTGGTTGTGTGTGTGTGTGTGATTGTGTGTGTTGTTTTGTGTGTTTTTATGTGTCCGCTGTGTGATTGTGTGTCGTGGTGGCTGTGAGGTATTGTGTTCAGTGTGTGTGTGTTATGTGTGTGTTATGTATGTGTGTGTGTGTATGTGGTTTGTTATGTATGTGTGTGTGTGTGTGTGTATGTGTGTGTGTGTGTGTGTGTCCCATTGAGTTTAATTAGGGTTGCTTATGGGAGCACAGATGAAGGGTTTATTTACAGGATCATGGCCAGCTTATCAGTAGCCAGAGTGCTGAAGACAATGTCTTCCCTCTCCCAGCCAGCATTAGCTGCCATATTTCCTCTGGGAGAGGTAGTGCCCCATGAGCTCTTCTCCCTCTGGCTACTGTTAACTACCTTTAAATCCTCAGGGAGGGTTGGGCATCACGAGCCCATCCCACTTCCATGACCAAATGTCGATGGCCCCTTTGAGGTAATCACAGCTGATGTGACCTCATGTGTGGAAAAGCCAGGCCATCCTAGGAAGACAGTATTCCATAATACTCCTCTTCCTCTGACTCTTGCCTTCTTTCTGCCTTCTCTTCCATGATGTTCCCCTCTTAACTCTAGAAGGAGTTGATATAGATGTCCCATTTAGGGTTGAGCACTCAACAATCACTTATTTCCAGCACTGTGACCATTTATGAGTCTCTGCAAGAATAGTGACCCAGTACAAAAAGAAGCTTCTCTGATCAAAGCTGGCAACAGCACTCATCTATAGCCATAAACATGACTATTTAGAAGGCACTTTGCTAAGCACATACATTATGTTCATATATCAAAACAACAGTAGTAGCTTCCCCACTGAGGCCTGTGACTTCCCCAGCCAAGCTTTTTGTTGAAGTATCAGCCATGAATTCTCTCCTGTGGATTGGGCCTCAAATCCAATCAGAAAGCAGTTGTTTACCTCCATGATAGTCATGTCACTATTGTGCCCACACGCACATTGTACCTGGCAGGTCAGTATTGTAGCACTTAAGGTCCATAGCTAAGTAAAAGCACTGATAATTTTTCTCCCCCAAAAGCTTGCATAGCAAGGACCTTCTGGTACTATGAAAGCTAGTCACCAGCGAAAAACTTTCCACATCAGTTTCACTTTGATTTCTTTATGTCCTGCAACCAAACATGTGATGTCTTCAGCAGTAGGGTCTTGGCATCTAGTTCTTGGGGACAACCAAGAACCTTTGACAATAGCCGGTACTGTTTCGGTGGCCTCAGAGGCCTCCTTCTCCTTGACCAGCCACACATTGAGAGGGAATTAGCCCACCCTGGATACTGAAATTTTCACTGAATGACCTGCGGGTTCTGGGAGCAGCTTTATCCACCCACAGGGACCTCAGTGGATAAAGTTTTAAAATTTAAAAATTTTAAGCTCTTAAAATTTTTATTAATGTATATTTATTGTATAACAAGATGGGTTTCATAAGAACATTTTCATTCTAGTATATCATTCACTTTAATGATTTTAATATCTCATTAATTATGGTATTGTTTTAAGTTCTAGATTTCTATTTGCTTTTCTACCTACTCCTTTAAAGTCTAATTTTATCTCTCTGATCATAGTTCGGATTTTGTTTTGCCATCTGTTTCTGCTAATTTTCACAGATAACTTTTGTTTTCGCCAGTTCTGCCTCATACTATTTATTGTTTTGCATCTCATGCTTTGGCTATTTAATAGTTATTGAATTAAAATGTACATAAAAATAATTTAATGCCTAGATGACAGTATCTTCTTCTACAGAACATTCCCACCTTCTTCCATATTCATGAAAACATTAAAATTTAAGGATCAAAGCTTGAAAATAACTTTGAGCTTTTTTTTTTTTTTTTTTTTTTTTAGCTAGACAGGGTCTCTCTATGTAGCCAAAGCTACTTTTTAACTGTCCAAGATTTTTGTGTCACTCAAACTATTCAAAATCCGAGCCCAGAGGTCATTTTACTCAGATTCTACCTTAGAAGATCTAGGCTCCTCACTTTGTTATTTTAGCCTTAAATATTCAAAGCTGTTTCTAGATAAAACTCTTCCATGGCAAAACCATGTTTCCCTGGAAGAACCTTTCAAAGCCCAGTCTTCCCCCCTCCCTTTCTGAGGGACACCCCTCTCAGCAGGTGACTTTACCAGTGTTCATTGTTCAGGTTTTCACAGAAATAGGAGCTCCATTAAATCCCCAAATCTACTTACCACACATAACTCCATCATGATAGCAGTTGATATTAACTTTTTAAAAACATTAACTAACTGTATTTTAGTTATTCAGCACAAAGTTTGATCTGAAATTTCTCATTAGTCATTATTAATTTCACTTTTGAATAAGTTCAATTATATTTTAAGACAGTAAATCACTACTACCCATAGGCTCTCTGTGGATCTAGCTTTGCAAGGACACTCTAGTGACTAAAATTTGTAAAATATTGGTGCAGTGTATAAATCGCTTGGCTTAAGTTACATTTAAATTTGTTAAGATGGAAGAAGTTCCTCAAACCTTCTAAGAGAGAACATAAGAGTCCAATGTGGCTGTGTTGTTGTATTAAGAGCAATTACATGTGGAAGTTGCATGACATCATTCCTGCATTTAGCGAATTCTTCACAATATATGACCATCATTTTCTTATTTGAAAGACAGTGGGAAAATGTCAATAGTGTGTTTAGCTCAATTATTATTCACCTTGATTATGGCAAAACATTAGCCTAGCCTGGGACATATTTTTGGTAGATGTGAACTGTGAGCATTAGGAATGGTAATTAAAGGAAATAGAGGGTGATTTTATTTATTTTTTATTTGTTTATTATATTTTAAGGGATTTACAATATAAGTACAGTTGTTTTTAGATCACATTGATGTTGCTCAGTTTCTCCATACAATTAAGTAATTGGTGCTAGCATCCACAGATGAGGGATACTATTTGTCATTTGTTTTTCTGGGACTGTGTTACTTCACTCAGCATGATATCTTCCAGCTCCAGCCATTTACCTGCAAAGCTCATGATGTCATCTTTCTTTACCTCTGCATAGCACTCCATTGTGTAGATGTACCACATTTTCTCTATCCACTCATCAGTTGAGGGGCACTTGAGTTGGTTCCAGCTCCTTGCTATTGTGAAGAGATCTGCAATAAACATGGCTGTGCATGTATCTCTGTGGTAAGATGAGTCTTGTGGGTACTTGCCCAGGAGTGGTATGGCTGGGTCAGGTAGCAAGTTCATTCCAAGTCTTCCAAGGGTTATCCACACTGCTTTCCATAGTGGTTGTACGAGTTTACATTCCCACCAGCAGTGGATGAGTGTTCCCCTTTCCCCACAACCTTTCCAGCACTTGGTATCATTTGTTTTCTTGATCCTAGCCAGTCTTATTGGAGTAAGATGATATCTTAGAGTATCTTTTAATTTGTATTTCCTTAATTATTAGTGAACTTGAACACTTCTTTTTTTAATTTTCATTTTTTTATTGATGCTTTGTGTATTTCATACATCATTTTCCAATTCAGTTCAGGCATATTTCCCTTTCCCTTCCCCCCACCCCACCCCACCCCATCCCAGATCATGTATTCTACCATAACTGTCCTGCATCTTTGTCATTCCTTCCCTGACCTTTTCCTTGTGGGGCAGAGATATTATGATTGACATGGATCTTAAATTAGTGACTTCAGACAACTTAAATGAAAAGTGTTTTTCATAGGGGCCATTGGAAGCTCTTTATGTGCAGATAAAATAGATTGGAAATCAGATGAGCCTGTATGACTTAACCAGTGGCCCCTGACAAAAAAAATATAGGCTATTGAACAATTAATAGAGGAACAACTTCAAAAAGGACATATAGAGTAAAGTAATAGTCCTTGGAACACCCCAATATTTGTTGGTAAAAAGGAAATCGGTAAAAATGGAGACTTTACAGGACCAGAGCTGTAAACGTCTACTATGATAGACATGGAGCCTTTAACAGCGGTACTTCCATCCCCGGTTGGGGTCCCAAAAGGATGGGATATAATTATAATAGATTTACAAGATTGCTTTTTTACAATCCAGTTACATCCTGAGGATTGTAAGAGATTTGCTTTTAGTGTGCCATCAGTAAACTTTAAAAGGCCTTATAGGAGATATCAGTGAAAAGTTTTGCCTCAAGGAATGAAAAATAGCCCGACATTATGTCAAAAATTTGTAGATCAAGCTTTACTAGCCACTAAAAAACAGTATCCTGATGCATATATTCTCCATTCCATGGATGATATCTTATTGGCTCATCCCTCGGCTTCTACCAATCAACATAATATTACAATTACTTACAAACTTAACTTCATTGTATGTAGTGGCTCCAGATATAAGTACAAAGAAATAAGCTCTAAGTTATTTAGGGACCATATATTTATAATGATTATGTTAGCACTCAAAAAATGTCAATTCGGCTTGATAAATTGTGTATCTTAAATGATTTTCAAAAATTAGGTTATGATATTCGTTGGATCAGGCCTCATTTGAAAATTACTACTGGGGAACTTAGCCCTCTGTTTCAGATATTGCATGGGGACTCAAACCCAAAGTCTCCCAGAAAGGTAACACCAGAGGCCTTACAGGCCCTGGCTAAAATTGAGGCTCAACTTGACCAAGCTAGAGTAAAACAATTGTCTTATACAGATCCTTGGGACTTAATAATTTTTAAGACTCCATATACTCCTACGGGGTGTTTATGACAATCAGGAATATTAAAATGGATACATTTGCCACACGTACAATCAAGAATGTTGGCATCTTATCCTTATGTGTGCGCCGGAGAAGAAACCAAAGGTGGAGACAAAGATCTTGAAAGAACACGGTGGGAAACGAAAGGCATAAGATAAGAATTCCTGAGATGGAGATATGTTAACAGATAAGGGAAGATTGGGGTATAGCTTTACAGGGCTTTACATGACAAATTCAATACCATTATCAAAAACATCCTCTAATTGAGTTTTATAAGGAAACAGAAATAATTTTTCCCTTTAGATATTCACAACAGCCTTTAGAGACGGCTCTTTGTATTTTTACAGATGGGGCATCTTAGGGGAAAGTGTCAGTTTAGTTGCCGGATCTGCGCCCGGAGGTAACAAGGAGAGAAAAAAAATGTCTGCACAACGGCAGACAGAAAAGCGTACACTTGGCTTTTCAAACTTATGCAGAAAAATTTAATCTTTTTACAGACTCAAAATTTGTGGTTACCTTATTCCCAGCCATAGAGACAGCCTTACTGTCTGGAAATTCACGTATTTTACCTCATTTACAAATACTTCAAAAATTAATTAGGGAAAGAGCAGAAAAATTTTACATTGGTCATATACGTGGCCATTCTAATTTGCCAGGACTTTGAGTAAGGGAAATGAGATGGCTGATGCTTTAACTAGAAAATTTGGTTATGAATGTGACAAAGGCTCAAGAAAGTCATAATCTGCATCATCAAAATGCATTAACATTAAAAAGGATTGTTTAAAATAATATGGAAAACCATGCTAGACAAATAGTTAAAAATTGTGGGACGTGCCCCCTGTTTACCATCCACCGAAAATGGGGGTCAACCCACGGGGACTTAAAGCTCTTGTCTTATGGCAAATAGATGTAACACACATCCCTGAATTTGGAAAGCTTGCCTTTGTTCATGTGACAGTAGATACATATTCCCATATGGTCTATGCGTCTGCTAGAACTGGGGAAGCAGTTAAGGATGTGATTCAACATTTAATACAAAGCTTTATGCTTATGGGCATGCCACAAAAGTTAAAGACTGATAATGCCCCTGCCTATACATCAAAGGCTTTAACAACTTTCTTACAGCAGTGGAGAATTGCACATACTACAGAAATTCCTTATAATCCTCAAGGACAAGCAATAATAGAAAGAACACATCAGACCCTTAAAAATCAAATCATGAGACTTAAAAATGCAAATTCTTACTTTTCTCCTCATCATTTGTTGAGTCATACTTTATTGGTTATTAATCATCTAAATGCTGACTCACAGGGAAATACTGCTTCTATAAGACATTGGGGAGGATTTAAACAAGAACAACTCCCCTCAGTTTATTGGAAAGATCTGTTTTCCGGGACCTGGAAGGGCCCCGATATTTTAATTTCCTCTGGAAGGGGATATTCATGTGTGTTCCCACAGGATGCCGACTCCCCCATCTGAATCCCAGATTGGCGCATCGGCCCTGCTTCAAAAGCGACCGCAGCGAAGCGAAAGCAGCGAGCGGAGAAGGACGAAGCAAGCTGCAAAGGCTGACTCTTAACTCTGAGGGCGGTACTGACTTGGAGTCAGCTGGAACGTTTGACAAAGGAAGCGAAGGTGCTCGTGACTGCCCAACACAAGCCGCTAAAACCTGAGTTTATTTTCCTTGCTNAGCAAGGAAAATAA
Source organism: Rhizomys pruinosus (assembly GCA_009823505.1). Taxonomy (NCBI): domain Eukaryota; kingdom Metazoa; phylum Chordata; class Mammalia; order Rodentia; family Spalacidae; genus Rhizomys; species Rhizomys pruinosus. The sequence goes on from VZQC01005350.1 coordinate 1,230,481, forward strand.
ACTCAGGTTTTAGCGGCTTGTGTTGGGCAGTCACGAGCACCTTCGCTTCCTTTGTCAACGTTCCAGCTGACTCCAAGTCTGTATCGCCTCTAGGAGTAGACGTCAGCCTTCGCATCTTGCTTCCGCTTCTCCGCTCCTGCTTTCGCTTTTGCTGCTGTCGCTTTGTGAAGCAGGGCCGGATGCAGCCATCTGGGATTCAGATGGGGGAGTCGGCATCCTGTGGGAACACACATAATATCCCCTTCCAGAGGAAATTAAAATATCGGGGCCCCTCCAGGTCCCGGAAAACAGATCTTTCCAATAAACTGAGGGGAGTTGTTCTTGTTTAAATCCTCCCCAATGTCTTCATAGAAGCAGTATTTCCCTGTGAGTCAGCATTTAGATGATTAATAACCAATAAAGTATGACTCAACAAATGATGAGGAGAAAAGTAAGAATTTGCATTTTTAAGTCTCATGATTTGATTTTTAAGGAGTCTGATGTGTTTTTTCTATTATTGCTTGTCCTTGAGGATTATAAGAGAATTCCTGTAGTATGTGCAGATTCGCCACTGCTGTAATAAAGTTTGTTAAAGCTTTGATGTATAGGCAGGGGCATTATCAGTCTTTAATTTTTGGCCATGCCCATAAGGCATAAAGCTGTGTATTAAATGTTGAATCACATCCTTAACTGCTTCTCCAGTTCTAGCAGAAGCATAGATCATATGGGAGTATGTATCTACTGTCACATGAACAGAGGCAAGCTTTCTCAAATTCAGGGATGTGTGTTACATCTATTTGCCATAAGACAAGAGCTTTAAGTCCCCGTGGGTTGACCCCCATTTTCGGTGGAATGATAGACAGGGGGCACGTCCCACAATTTTTTATTATTTGTCTAGTTGTTTTTTATTATTTTAAACATCCTTTTTAATGTAATGCATTTTGATGATGTAGATTATGACTTTCTTGAGCCTTCTGTCACATTATAACTCAAATTTTCTAGTTAAAGCATCAGCCATCTCATTTCCCTTACTCAAAGTCCTGGCAAATTAGAATGGCTACGTATAGTGACCAATGTAAAATTTTTCTGCTGTCTTTCCCTAATTATTTTTTGAAAGTATTTGTAAATGAGGTAAATACGGGGAATTCCAGACAGTAGGCTGTCCTTCTATGGCTGGGAATAAGTAACCACAAATTTTGAGTCTGTAGAAAAGATTAAATTTTTCTGCATAGTGTTGAAAGCCAAGTTACGCTTTTTGTCTGCCGTTTGTGCGAGAATTTTTTTTCTTCGTTTTACTCCGGGCCATGATCCGGCAACTAAACTGCACATTTCCCCTATTAGATGCCCATCTGTAAAATACAAAGAGCCGCTCTAAAGGCTGTTGTCGAATATCTAAAGGGAAAAATTATTTCTGTTTCCTCATAAAACTCAATTAGAGGATGTTTGATAATGGTATTGAATTTTCGACTGTGAAAGACCTGTAAAGACTATACCCCAATCTTCCACTTATCTGTTAACAATATCTCCAATATCAAGGAATTATTATCTTATGCTTTCTTTCCCACCGTAAGTTCTTTCAGATCTTCTGTCTCACCTTTAGTTATTTCTAGGGCAGCACATATAGAGATAAGATGCCAACATTTTGATTGTACGTGTGGCAAATGTATCCATTTTAATATTCCTGATTGTCATAAACACCCCGTAGGAGTATATGGAGTTTTAAAAATTATTAAGTCCCAAGGATCTGTATAAGACAATTGTTTTACTCTAGCTTGGTCAAGTTGAGCCTCAATTTTAGCCAGGGCCTGTAAGGCTCTGGTGTTACCTTTCTGGGAGACTTTGGGTTTGAGTCCCCATGCAATATCTGAAACAGAGGGCTAAGTTCCCCAGTAGTAATTTTAAAATGAGGCCTGATCCAACGTTAATATCATACCTAATATTTTGAAAATCATTTAAGATACACAATTTATCAAGCCGAATTGACATTTTTTGAGTGCTAACATAATCATTATAAATAGTATGTGTCCTAAATAACTTAGAGGCTTATTTCTTTGTACTTTATCTGGAGCCACTACATACCAAAGAAGTTAAGTTGTTGTAAAGTAGATTGTAATATTGTTTGATTGTATAAGTCCGAGAGGATGAAGCCAATAAATATCATCCAGGTAATGGAGAATATATGCATCAGGATACTGATTTTTTAGTGGCTAGTAAAGCCTTGATCTACAAATTTGTTGACATAATGTCGGGCTATTTTTCATTCCTTGAGGCAAAACTTTTCACTGATATCTCCTATAAGAGCCTTTTAAGTTTACTGATGGCACACTAGAAAGCAAATCTCTTACAATCCTCGGATGTAACTGGATTGTAAAAAAGCAGTCTGTAAATCTATTAAATTATGTCCCAGCCTTTTGGGACCCCAACCGGGGATGGAAGTCCGCTGTTAAAGTGCTCCCATGTCTATCATAGTAGACGTTTACAGCTCTGAGTCCTGTAATAGTCTCCATTTACCGATTTCCTTTTTACACAACAAATATTGGGGTGTTCAGGGACTATTACTTTCTCTATATGTCCTTTTTGAAGTTGTTTCCTCTATTAATTGTTCAATAGCCTATTTTTTCTTCTGTCAGGGGCCACTGGTTAAGCATACAGGCTCATCTGATTTCCAATCTATTTTATCTGCACATAAAGAGCTTCCAATGGCCCCTATGAAAAACACTTTTCATTTAAGTTGTCTGAAGTCACTAATTTAAGATCCATGTCATCATAATATCTCTGCCCCACAAGGAAAAGGGCAGGGAAGGAATGACATAAGGCTGAATAAAGCCTGTCTTTCCATCAAGCTCCCACTTTAAGAGTTGAGAACTTTGGGCTACGTTAGAAACTGAGCCCAGTCCTGTTAGGGAAGAAAAAGTATTCTGAGAAGGCCAAGAGGATGGCCAGTCTTTTCCTGCTATACAAGTCTTGTCAGCTCCTGTATCTAAAAGGCCTTTTAAACATTTTTCATTTATTTTTATAATTTTAAAGGGTCGGCTTTTATTTAAATCTTGGACCCAAGCTATCACATCAGAAGACCCAAACTGACCCTGATCTCTTTTTTGTTTTAAAATTGGATTTGGCAAGTTTACATAAGGTAGTAACAATAATTGAGCTATTTTTTGTTCTTTATGTAATTGAATTGGTTTTTTTAAAGGCCTGACCATAATTTTTATTTCACCAGTAAAATTAGAGTCCACAACACCAGGTAGTACTTTAAAATTTTTATTATAATTTGAACTACGACCGATTATTAAACCCACAGTTTTCCGTGGCAGAGTTTTTAGTGTGGAAGTGGGGACTAATGCTACTCCATCCACTGAGGACAAAATTATATCCTGGCAGACAGAGAAGTCCAGCCCTGCACTTCCCGATGTTCCTCTGGGTAAATCATGAACAGTCAATTCAGGAGTTTCAGGGTTTAACCCCTGAGTAACCTCCTCACTCTCTTTACTCTCCTCTCTTTTTATGGGGCTGAGAGGCTGTCCCAAATCTAGTTTTTTGGCATCTTTCCTCTTTTTTCTTCTTCCTCCCTTGGAATAGGAGTTCCATTCTTGTGGAACTTAGATTTACATTCACTCTTCCAATGTCTGCCTTTCTGGCACCTGGGGCATAGCCCAGGAGGGGGTCCCCTTTTATCTCCTTTTGCCCCATTAGGGCAAGCTCTCTGCATGTGTCCTGTCTCCCCACATTTAAAGCATGTGGGCTCGGAGGATCCTTGTCCTCCTCCATAAGTCTTTTTTACATAGGCGCTATATGTCTGTCCCTTCATCGCTGCAGCAAAAGCCATACCCTGGACTACTGCTGGTGAGGCATCAACACAGGCTTTTATAAAGTCCTGCAGAGTCCCTGTTTTCCTGACAGGTCTTATGAGATCCTGACAGAGAGTATTGGGCCTTTTTCCCATGCAATTTTTAAGCAAAATATCTGTTCCTTCTGATTGTGGCAGCATTCTGTGAATAGCATCCTCAAGCCTAGAAACAAAATCCTGATAAGCTCTCTCAGTTTCTTGCTTTATCCCTGATAAAGTGGATCTCTTGGTTCCCGGAGGGGGCAACTTTTTCCAGGACTCTAGAGCATTGGTGGAAACCGCTTCTAGAATGTCCCTGGGAATTTTAGTCTGTGACTGATTAGTAGCAAAGTTCCCTGTTCCTAAAAGCATATCCATAGTTGCTTAGGGCCTCTCTTCCTTTGAAATTGGGCTATGTCTGTTTAGATCTATCTTCATAATCAGTCTCCACAGTACATAGCCCCTGGGCTTAGAGTGGCTTTGGCAGTTTGATGCCAGTCTCCAGGAGTTAACCAATGACTGGCTACCATTTCCAGACCTGGATAGTATATGGTGTGGTGGGCCCAGAGCCTTGACTGCTGATTGCAGTTTTTTAAGACCTTAAGAGGAAGAGGCTCCCAAACAGGCTCCCCATCCACCTCTTCTACAGGGAAGTAAAAGAACAATCCCCATTTCTTTTTGCTCTGCCATAGGCTTTGGAAACCAGAAGGGAGAGTAGTGAAGGCAGGTGTAGGCCACTTTTTTCTTTTTTCTTTTTTTTCTGTTTTATCACTAGTCTTTCTAACAGGAAACGCCATCATAGGGGTGTAATCTGCACGCATCCACCTGTGTGCCATAGAGGCTGAAGAATAGAGGACCATCCCAATGATGAAGGGGGAGGGAGGGAGGGGGATTAGCAAAAGGACAATCATCCCAATCGCTCCAGTCCTCTGGTGGTCCATATTTTTATTTTCACTTTCTGAGTTAAAGTCACCTTCACCCTCAAAAAAATTCGTCTTTAACCCGTGGTCTCTTTTTGCTATTTGAGGATTTGAGCCTGATCCCCCCTCTGTAGAGGTAAGGGATTGTGGAGACTTTTTTTTCCTCATTTTCCTGTTCCTTATTTTTAGATGTTTCATGTACAAGCCCCTCAAAATCCGATCCATTAGTTAACAGTTCTTTCATTTGCAACCATCCAGTGGATATGCATAATTAGGGAGTTCCCCCTCACCATGTGTCTCCACATGTTCTCTCATTTCTTTGCCAATTTTTTTCCAATCTGGCAAAGCTAGAGTGCCCTCCTCCGGAAACCAAGGACTAACTTTCTAAATAAAATCTAAGAAATCCTTCAATGTCTTTTCTGAAACTTTTAATCCTTTTTCTGCCAACATGTGTTTAAAAACAGAAAGAGGCCTGGAGAGATAGCCTAGCGGTTAAGAGCACCGACGCTCTTGCAGAGGACCCGGGTTCGATCCCCAGCACCCACATGGCAGCTGAGAACCGTCTGTAACTCCAATTCCAGGAGAACTCCAGTTCCAGGGGAATCCGAGACCCTCTTCTGACCTCCGCGGCATTGCACGACACGGGTGCACAGACCTGCATGCAGACAGCACATTCATACACATACAAAAATAAATTAAAATTAAAAAAAATAAATAAATAAAATAAAAACAGAAAGAAACATATTTTCTTGTTTTGACTCACTGTGCCCCATGACTTCAACGATTACTCGCACTTAACCGATGATCCTTTATTGGCGAGACCTGGGCTCTCTGGCAAGAACTTTCCTGTGTTCTGGAAGAAAGAGAGAAAAGAGAGAAAGATTACCTGTCAAGGGTCCCTGTTCGATGCGCCAACTGTTGCCGCCTGGCTAGCCCTCCGGGGGTCGTGGGTTTCCAGGATCCTCTTGACAGAAAGAACACAGGTTCAGTGGACGGCATGCAGAAATGAAAACTAAGAGAAGTTTTTCCAAATCTGCAGCACTTTATTGAACAGGGGCAGTGATTATATAGTAGTCTCAGGAAAGGGCAGAACAAAGGATTTGGCAAAGCTTCACATTTACATAGGTAGGTAAAAGAAACTCATTGACGAGATACAGGGCACACAGAGCAGGAAACTAAAACATCACAAAGTTTAGTTAGGAAATGAACTTTCTTTGAAGTAAAATGTAGAAATCTTAAGATAACCTTTACCGAGGAAATAACATCTAAGAAGAAAAAAGGAACATCAATAGTTTTCTTAACATGATCAGTTTTTACTTTTTAACTCTAGAGTAAATATATCCTAACATCCTAAAGTTAATAGTTTCTTTTAAGTTTCTATTGAAGTAAAAAACCTTATTCCTATAGTATCCTAAACTACTTATCAGTTTTTCTAACTCTAACTGTTAATCTAAGGTTTAAATTTTTACTGAAAACTAAGAACTGTTCCACTGTTTGCTCCAGCTAACAGCTTTGTTTTTGTTAGACAATTGGCTGGTGTAAGGAGACTTAGTTTCTGTCCTGCTTTACTGGGAGTGTTAGAATCCAGGCGTTTAACAATTATGTGAAACTAGAAGAATGTCTTATCTACCTCTTTGTCTAGGACCAGAAGATGAGATCAAGGGGCTCTTGTATTTTAGGTTTAAGGGGAATTTTTGTTTTAACCTTAATGAAGAGATGTTTTTCATCACACACGTTTACCACTGGAATTTGTTTTCTTCAAGGACACTCATGTAAGGCAAGAGCATTACTGTCATGCAATTATTTTGTTTTCTTGATCTAAAGCAAGTTTTAACCTTGCCGTATATATTAACAGCTTACATTATATTGTTTGTTAAGGAGAAAGGTCTGTTTTTTACTTGGGATCTGTAGAAAATTCTTGCTGCCAGGAAAAAGCCCTGTGCCCAAGAGAGGCATTTTAATTGCCAGTTCTTGACACATTTAAATAGTTTATTTTGTATCTATAAGCTGGCTTTAAGAAAAGATCTTTTTGTGCTCAGTGTTATGCTAAGTCCAACACCAAAAAAACGTAATATCCTAGGAAAGCATCTCAATCTCGGGGGTGATCCTAGCTGAGTGTTCTGCCAGGGACCTCCAGGGGGTCGAGCCCCGTAGGACATTGCTCCCCTGCCTGCCTTGAATATGATTTCTCATATTGTTTACACAGGCGACACTGGAGTGGGTGTGGCAGACGCGGAGGTGGGTGCCGCAGGTTTAGAATTCATTTGTTGCTGCCTCTCAAGTGTTTTTAGTTGCAGTGTTAAGTCATTTATTTATCCTCTTTCTGTTTTCTTAATGTAGGCACTTACAGCTATGAATTTCCCTCTCAGGGCTGCTTTTAAGGTGTCCCGTAGGTTTAGCTGTGTGGTATCATCCCTTTCATTTACTGCCAGGATTGCTTTTATTTCTTTCTTTATTTCTCCTTTGACCCATTCATTATTCAGTAGTGTGTTGTTTAGTCTTCATGTATTCTTTTAGCTAATAGGGCTCTTTCTGGTGTTAAGATAATTAAGCTTTATTGCACTGTGGTCTGAGAAGATGCATGAAATTATTTTAATATTTTGTATTTGCAGAGGTTTGCTCTGTGTCCCAGTATATGGTCAATTTTGGAGAATGTTCCATGGGGTGCTGAGTAGAAAGTATATTCTTTGGTGTTTGGGTGGAATATTCAGTAGATGTCTGTTAAGTCCATTTGGTGTATTATACTGCTCAATTCAGACATCTCTCTGTTTATTCTTTGTCCAGTTGACCTGTCCAGTGGGTTCAGTGGGATATTGAAATCTCCCACTATTAGTGTGCCAGGATTGATCTGTGCCTTGAAGTCCTTCAGGATTGTGTTTATGAAGTTTGATGCACCAGTGTTTGGGGCATATATTTTTATTATTGTGAGATCTTCATGGTTGCTTGATCCTTTGATAAGGATGTAGTGACCATTTTCATCTCCTGATTAGTTTTACTTTAAAAGCTATTTTGTCTGATATTAAAATAGCAACTCCTGTTTGCTTTTTGGTACCATTTGCTTGAAATATTTTTCCATCCTTTCACCTTAAGAGGGTGCCTGTCCTTGAAGGTGAGGTGTGTTTCTTGTAGACAGCAGAAAGATGGATTCGGTTTCTTAATCCAGTCTCACAGTCTGTGTCTCTTGATTGAGGAATTTAGGCCATTAATATTTAGCATTAATATTGAGAAATGTATATTGCTTCCTTTCAGTTTATTTTATGTTTGCATTTTTGGTCTATATTTGTATTTCTGTGTTTATAGCTTCATTAATTACTTGCTCTTGCCACTTGGGGATAGTTGCTCCTTTCCTCTGTCCTCTGAATTGCTTGGAGATTTTCTGGAGGGTTGGTTTTCTAGACATGTATTCATTCATCTTGTTTATGTCATGGAATATTTTCCTTTATCCTTCGATTATAATTGACATTTTTGCTGGATAAAGTAATCTGGATTGACATCTGTAGTCATTTAGTACTGGAAATACTTTGGTCCAAGCTCTTCTGGCTTTCATCATTTGTATTGAAAAGTCAGTTGTTTGTATGAAATGCACAGAGCTTCAATAAAACATTGGTTTTAAAAAAGTCAGTTGTAATTCTGATGGGTTTTTCTGTATATATAACTTGTTTTTGCTCTTGTGGCTTTCAGGATTCTGTCTTTGTTTTGAGCATCTAGAGTTTTGATTATGATATGGTATGGGGAGTTTCTTTTCTAATCTTGTCTATTTGATGTTCTATGTGCTTCTTGTATTTGTATGGGTTTGTCTTTTTTCAATTTGGGGAAATTTTCTTCTATAATTCTGTTGAAGATCTGGTCCATACCATATCCTGGGATTCTTCTCATTCCTCTATACCTTTGATGCAGAGGTTTGGTCTCTTCATGCCGTCCCACATTTCCTGGTTATTCCACTCTTGTGGGTTTTTTTTTTTAATTTTTCATAGTCTTTGCTTGAGCTCTTCAGTTCTTCCATGTTATCTTCTAGGATTGATATTCTATTTTCTGCTTCATCCATTCTATTACTGAGGCTTTCTTTTGCCCTTTCCTGTTGACTGGATGTGTGTTCGATTTCCTTTTTCATTTCAGCCTGAGATTCTTTCAGTATTTCCATTTCTTTCTGGAGTTGGTCATTCTCTCTCTTTAGGTCATTGATTTCTTTGAGTATATCTATAATTGTTCTTTTAAGATCTATGTCCTGGGTTATCTCTAGAGAGATCTCATTGTTAGAGTCCACTATAAGACTGATAGAGTTTGGTGGGGATTTATTTGCTTTTCCCATGTTGTTGATTTTTCTTTGTGCTTTTGGCATGTGGGTTTGATTCATTTTGTTTGTAATCTGATGTGAAATTCAAGTGTTTCTTCTTCATTGCGATGTAGGCCTGTTCCTCTACTTTGACTGGGGTGGGGGGTTGATATGGCCCATGCACCAGTGACCTGCCTGCAGCCTCAGTGTCCCTAAATATCCAGGTTCCCATCCAGGAGGGCCGGCTCTTACCCCACCTGCAGAGGAAGCTGAGGGTCCTCTGACTGCTGCCTCAGTCTCCCTATAGATCCAGGTTTCCAGCCAGATGGGCCAGCTCTTCTCTGGTCTGCAGCAGAAGCCCAGGGGCCACTGACTGCTCCTCATTTTCTATGAATTGCGGGGCTTCGGGTCGCACCGGGGGTCTTAGCCAGTCCCGAGCCTGCGGGACCGGCTGGATCGAGGAGGGTCAGGTGCGTCCGCCCGACGGTTCCCCAGCCTCCCTGTTCCTGGAGACAATCAGATACAGCAGGGAGCCAAATCAAGCAAGGTCTCATTTATTGTGGGCAACACAGCAGTTATAAAAGCAAAAACCATGAAGGGGGTTTCCATGGTGCCAAACGGGCAGCCAATCATTTCAAAGGGCCCAGGCAGCACGCAGGCTGTATGTAATGATTACTCCATAGAACTTAATGGGAAACAGGCACTGATCGCGAGGTGTCCATGAGTAGGGAAGTGCCTCTGAGCCTATCAGAACTCCCCTCTTTTTTCCTCCCCTCTTCAGTTCGTGGTCATAGCAACCGTTGTATTTACAGTGGTTTACATAACTCTTATGCTGAAGTTATTCAGTAGGCGGGGGACAGTCAGCGAGACTCGAGCCAGGCTTAGAGATTTCCAACAGGCCATGCTTTTGGAGAGCTTGTAAGGCCCAACAATGAATAACCCAGTAAGTCCAATTGTGTTGTCCATATGACCTTGGGTGTGGGCCATACAATGAGGCATGGGCAATCCACCAGCAGCCACACTCCTAAAGAGAAGTGATTCAACCTCACCTCCCTCTGTAGCCATCAACCCCCAACATCTCCTCAGCTAGGACTGGGGCCTTGAGAGTCCGTCTCCCATTTGTACTGTAATTTTGACTGCTTTGGTCCTTTGTTTTTTCATGTTTTGAGACAAGGTCTAATTACATAGCCTTGGCTGGCCTGGACTTCTCCATGTAGACCAGGCCCACAGAGATCCACCTGCTTCTGCCTTCTGGGATTAAAGGCATGAGCCACCATGCCTGGTGACTAGATTGATATTGTATGGGCCTTGTGCAAGTAACCATGGCTTCTGTGAGTTCATGTGTGCAATGCCCATGCCATGTCCATGAGACAGCATTCCACACATTTTTCTCCCTTCCTTTCCTTTGGCTCTTAGATTTTTTTTCCTCCCCCTCTCCCATGATGTTCTCTGAGCCTTGGATGAAAAGAAGTTGATAGAACTGACCAGTCTATGGCTGAGTACTCAAAATTAGTTATTTTCAGCACTTTGACCAGCCACTTCCTACTACAAAAAGAAGCTTCTCCAATGAAGCTTGAGAACAGCACAAATACATGAGCATTTCAAGGTAATTTGACAACATGGCCATCAAAAGTAGGTATCCCTTCCCAGGACCTATGACATTCCCAGATATGAGTTTCTATAGGTATAGCAGGCCTTTACATCAAGATACATATTCACATATAAGGATTTGGTCCTAAGATCCATGTGTGAGGGAGAACATTTGTAGTTTGTTTTTCTGAGTCTGTGTTATATTGCTCAGTATAACAGTTTCAGTTCCATCTAATTGCCTGAAAATTTCATGATTTCATCTTTCTTTGTCCCAGAGTAGAACTTTATTGTGTAAATGGACCATAGTTTCATTATCCACTCGTGAGTGGTTGCACAAGCTTGCAATCCCACCAGCAGTGAAGGACGATTTCCCCTTCCCACATCCTCTAGAGAAGTTGGTATCATTTGTTTTCCTGATTCAAGCCAGTCTCACTGAGGTAAGATGAAATCTTAAAGTGGTTTTAATTTGCATTTCCTTAATGACTAATGATGTTGAACACTGTTTAAAATGATTCCTGGGCTGGGCATGGTGGTGCACACTTTTAATCTTTAAGAGCACCGACTGCTCTGGCAGAGGACCCAGGTTCGATCCCCAGCACCCACATGGTGGCTGAGAACTGTCTTTAACTCCAGTTCCAGGGGAATCCAATGCCCTCTTCTGACCTCTGCAGCATTGCACGACACGGGTGCACAAACCTACATGCAGACAGTACATTCATACACATACAAAATAATAAATAAATTTTAAAAAATCTCAAACCAGCCCTGAAGAACTGTAGGTGAACAAGGTTCAAACTTGCATGATCGCTACCTTAACATGTATGGCAGAATGCATGAGTTCTGGGGAGGAGGGTATATCGATGTGGAAACAAGTCTAAATTTGATTAAGAAATGTTGTATGGCTGGACATGGTGCACATGCCTTTAATCCCAGCACTCAGGAGACAGAGGTAGGTGGATCTCTCTGAGTTCAAGGCCAGCCTGGTCTACATAGTGAGCTCCAGGCCAGCTGAGACGAAATGGAGACCCAGTCTCAAAAACCAAAAAAAAAAAAAAAAAAAAAAAGAAAGAAATATTGTATGAAATGTACAAAAGGAAAAAAATTCCCTTCCTATACCTATGTCTTATAGGTTGCTGCCAAAGTTTTCTTCTTTTTTAAGTTAATTTTTATTGAGCACATTTCATACAACATTTCTTAATCAAATTTAGACTCATTCCCCCATCCATGCCCACCCCTCACACCCTCCGCCCCCTGCTGAAGCTCATGGATTCTATCATACATGTTAAGTCCTGTCTTGCATCTTTTTCTCAGTCTTCTGTAAACTTTTTGATGCAGAAGTTTGCTGTTTTGGTCAGTTCTTTGAACAGGTTTTTGTCTCTCTTTTTTGGTTCCCTTTAATTTTTTTGGTTCCCTTTAATTTTATATTATTCCAAAATATGCATATATACACTCCACACATAAATCAAAATTACAAAGTCTAAAAATAAACTATAGGTTAATTCCAAAACATGTTTAGGGATTCACATTTTAACAGTAAAGTTGCATGCAGGTAAAAAGAAGGATAACTTTACATTCTTTTTAGAATATGAATACATATCTTCCACCCATATATGGTAATTACAATGTGTGAATACAAGTGGTAGGTCAATTCTAGAGCCTATTAAAAGATTCACATTATAATAGCACAGTTGCTTTCAGATACAATGAAATATAATAATAAATTTCCTCAGTTTGCCTGTCAACTGGGGATTTGGTGTTATCATCCATAAATGAGGGAAAACCATTTGCTGCTTGTTTTTCTGGGATTGTGTTACTTCACTTACCACAATGGCTTCGAGTTCCATCCATTTACCTGCAAAGTTCATGAGGTCATCTTTCTTTACCGCTGAGTAGTACTCCATTGTGTAGATGTACCACATTTTTGTTAGCCAGTTATCAGTTGAGGGGCATTTGGGTTGGTTCCAGCTATTTGCTATTGTTTTTTGAGTAGTCTACATATTCCTGACCTTAATGCTCTGTCAGATGATTCACTGGTGAAGATTTCCTCCCACTCTGTGGTTTTTTTTCTTCACTTCCTTGATTGTTTCTTTCACTGTACAGAAGCTTTTGAGTTCCATGAGGTCCCATTTGTCGACTGTTGACCTTATTTCCTGGGCAGCTGCTGTCTGATTTAGAAAGTCTTTTCCTACACCTATGTGTTGTGGGTTGTTACCAACTTTTTCTTCTATCACCTTTAGGGTTTGGGGTTTCAGGTTGAGATATCTCATCAACTTGGAGTTGATTTTTGTACAGGGAGAGATGTAGGAGTTTAATTTTTTCTTCTAAAAATTGTGTTTCAGTTTTGCCAACACCATTTGCTGAAAATGCTATCTTTCCTCCATTGAGATTTTTTGGCCCCTTTGTCAAATATGAGGTGGCTGAAGTTACATGAGCTCAAGTTTGGATCTTCAATTTTGTTCCATTTTGGTCAATGGGTCTGTTTTTATCCCAGTACCAGGCTGTCTTTATGACTATAGCCCTGATATATAGCTTGAAGTCTGGTAAAGTAATCCCCCCTGTATTGCACTTTTCATTCAGGGTTGCTTTAGCTATTCAGGTTTTTGTTGTTGTTGTTTTTCCATATGAATTTAAGGATTTTTTCCAAGTCTATGAAAAAACTCATGGGGATTTTCACTGGGATTGTGTTGAATCTGTATATTAATTTGGGTAGAATGGGCATTTTTATATATTAATTTTTTCCAATCCATGATCACGGGAGGTCTTTCCATCTTTTGATGTCATTTTCAATCTCCTTCTTCAGGGTTTTAAAATTTTTGTTGTAGAGGTATTTGGTGTCTTTGGTTAGGTTTATTCCCAGGTATTTTATTTTTTTGAGGCTATTGTAATTGGGAAGTTCTCCTTATATTCCTTCTCTAGTTGCTTATTGTTGGTTTAAAGAAAGGCTACTGATTTTTCTAGGTTAATTTTGTATCCTGCCACATTACTGAAACTTTTAATCATTTTTAGGAGTTTTCTGGTGGAGGTTTTAGCATTCATTAGATAAACCATCAAACTGCAAAAGGGATAGTTTGATTTTCTCTTTTTCCAATTAGTACTCCTTTAATTTTTCTTTCTCACCTTATTGCTCTAGCAAGCATTTCAAGCACTATATTGAAGAGGAGTGCCGATAGTGGACAGCCTTGCCATGTTCCTGACTTTAGAGGGAATGCTTCCAACTTTTCTCCATTTAGGATGATGTCAGCTGTGGGTTTCTTGTATATGGCTTTGATTACATTGAGGGATGATCCCTCTAGTCCAATTCCTTCTAGGACTTTAAGGATGCTGGATTTTGTCAAAAGTGTTTTCTGCATCAATTGAGATGATCATGTGGTTTTTGTCTTTCAATCGATTTATGTTTTATGATATTTATTGATTTATGTATGTTGAACCATCCCTGCATCTCCGGTATGAATCCAACTTGGTCATGATGATCTTTTTGATGTGGGTCTGTATATGATTTGCAAGTATTTTGGTGAGAATTTTTGCATCTGTGTTCATTAATGGTATAGGTCTATAGTTTTCTTTCTTGTTTGTGTCTTTGCCTGGTTTTGGTACTAGAGTGATGCTGGATTCATAGAAGGAATTTGGGATATTTCCATCTGTATCTGAAAAGTTTGAGTAGTCATGGTTGTAAGACCTCTTTAAATGTTTTACAGAATTCTGCTGTGAAACCATCTGGGCCTGGGCTTTTTTTGGTTGGTAGGCTTTTTATTACATCTTCAATTTCCTCAAGTATTATGGATCTGTTTAAACTGTGAACCTTCTTGGTTAAGCTTTGGTGAATCCCAGCATTTCAGATATTCATCCATTTCTCTTAGGTTTTCAAATTTAGTAGAGTATAGGTTTTTGAAGTATTTTCATTTGATTGTCTGGATCTTTGCTTTATCTGTTGTGATGCTTCCCCTTTCATCACAAATGCTATTGATTTGGAGTTGCTCTTCTTTCTTTTGGTTAACTGGGCTAGAGGTCTGTCTATTTTGCTCATCTTGTCAATGAACCAGCTTTTGGATTCATTAATTTTTTATAATGCTTTTATTGTGTATTTCAGACAATGTTTCTCAATTCAGTTTAGACATATTCCCCTTACCCTTACCCTTCCCCCACCCCACCCCAGATCATGCATGTTCTAGTTTGTCTTCCATTGCTGTGACAAAACACTACGACCAACACCAACTTGAGGAGGAAAGGGTTTATTCAGCTTACATCTCCTGGGTCACAGTTCATCACTTAGGGAGCCCAAGGCAGGAACTCAGGGCAGAAACCTGGAGGCAGGAGCTGAAGCACAGGCCATGGAGGAATGCTGCTTACTGGCTTGCTCCTCTGGCTCATGCCCAGACCACCTTCTTATACAGTACACCACAACCTGCCCAGGGTGGCACTACTCATTGTGGGCTGGGCCCTCCCACACTGCTCAACAAGACAATACTCCACAGATGTGGCCACAGGCCAATCCAATGGAGCCAATTCGCCTATTGAGGCTTCTTTAACCCAGGTGTGTCAAGTTGACACTAAAACTATCCAGCACAATTGACCCCTTGTCAACTTGACACACAAAACACATCACTATTAAACTATCACCTTTCCAGTTCTTATCCCCAAAGTATGATGTTAACATTAATCACAACCTAAAACAGTACAACCTTAAAAGCCCCACAGTCCTTAAAATGTCCAAACGCTTAAAAGTTCAGGCTATGAAAAGTCTCTTAACTGTGGGCTGCTGTAAAATCCAAAATAAGTACTGTCTTATTTCAAAGGGAAGAATCAGGCACTCTCAAACAAAATCTAAGTCCAGCAAAGTAGCTCAAGGCTGGACAGCTGGGATTCACTCATGATCTGGGCTCCAAAGGGTTTCAGCAGCTCCCCCTCTCCAACTCTACCATCCGTAGCACACACAGCTCATCTCGCAGGCCCAGGCTGACTCCATTCCACACCTGCTGCTGTTCTTGGTGGTCGTCCCATGGTCCTGGCATCTCCAAAAAGCTGGGGCCTCCACTGAAACTGAGGCAGCACCTTCACCAATGGTCTCTTCTGACCTCTCCTGGTGCAAAGCCTCAGCTTCTCTCCATGACCCCTGCAATCCTGGGGTCTTCACTGCAACCGAGGTGCACTTCCACCAATGGTCTTTCCTGACTTCTCACAGTGCCAAGCCTTGGCTGCTCTCTGTGACCCCCTCAAATTTCAACACCAGAACCATATAGGAGACTCTTACGCACTACCAAGTCCTGCTTCTGACTTGAGATGGAGGCTCAGGACCATTCTGGAACACAGCTTCTGTGCCCTGACCCTGAAGAAATTCTTCCCAGAAGATTTCACCACAGTGATGCTGGTCTCTTCTTACTTACAGCTGATTTTTCAGCCCCAGCTAACCAGCATCAATTGTCCCAGTACAACAAAGATTTCACTTCAGGTTCTGGTCTCTTGTTACTTACAGCTGATTCTTCAGTCCCACCTGACCAGAGCCCATAGACTAAACAGTCCTGATGATCTCTGCTTCCCTTTGAAACTAGAAACTTCACAAGCCAAGCCTCCATCTTCTACAAATCCTTCAGCAAAACTGCTCTAAGCTCCACAGCAATGATCTTTAGGCATTCAATGATCTTCCCAGCCCAAAGTTCCAAACGCCTCCACAATCCTTCCCCAAAACACCAAGGTCTCAGGTCTGTCACAGCAATACCCCACTCTTCTGGTACCAATTTCTGTTCTAGTTTGTCTTCCATTGCTGTGACAAAACACTCTGACTGACACCAACTTGGGGAGGAAAGGGTTTATTCAGCTTACATCTCCTGGGACACAGTTCATCACTTAGGGAGCCCAAGGCAGGAACTCCAGGCAGGAACCTGGAGGCAGGAGCTGAAGCACAGGCCATGGAGGAATGCTGTTCACTGGCTTGCTCACCTGGCTCATGCCCAGCCTGCCTTCTTATACGATACACAACAACCTGCCCAGGGTGGCACCACTCATTGTGGGCTGGGCCCTCCCACATTGCCTGACAATCAAGACAATACTCCACAGATGTGGCGATCCAATGGAGCCAATTCCCCAATTGAGGCTCCCTAAACCCAGGTGTGTCAAGTTGACAGTAAATCTATCCAGCACAATGCATTCTGCCATAATTGTCCTGCATCTTTCTCTCAGTCTTTTTTTATGTTTAGGAATTCACATTTTCCTCCATTAATTTTATATTACTTTAGAATACAAATACATACTTTCCACTCATAAACAGTAATTACAGAGTCTGAAAGTAAGTGGCGGATCAATTCTAGAGCCTGTTAAGAGATTTACATTATAACAACATAGTTGCTTTCAAATAAACAAATATAGCAATAATGTTGTTCAGCTTGCCTTTCATCTGGGGATTTGGTGCTAGCATCCATAAAAGAAGGAGACCATTCACTGCTTGTTTTTCTGGGACTGTGTTACTTCACTTAACATAATGGCTTCGAGTTCCATCCATTTACCTGTAAATTTCATGATGTCATCTTTCTTTACCACTGAGTATTACTCCATTGTGTAGATGTACCATATTTTTGTCATCCTCTCATCAGTTGAGGGGCATTTGGGTTGGTTCAAGCTCTTAGCTATTGCTGCAATAAACATGGATTGCATGTATCTTTGTGGTGGGATGAGTCTTGTAGGTATATACTCAGGAGTGGTATGACTGGGTCAGGTGGTAGGCTCATTTTAAATCTTTTAAGGGTTCTCCACACTGCTTTCCATAATGGTTGTACAAGTTTACATTCCCACTAGCAGTGTATGAGTGTTCCCCTTTCCCCACAACCTCTCCAGCATTTGGTGTCTTTTGTTTTCTTGATCTTAGCCAGTCATATCAGAGTGAGATGATATCTGAGAGTAATTTTAATTTGCATTTCCTTAATTATTAATGATGTTGAGCACTTTTTAAGATGTTTCTCAGCCATCTTTACTTCCTTACTGGTGAAGCCTCTGTTCGGCTCTTTACTCCATCTTTTGAGTAGGTCATTTGTTTTCTTACTTTTTTGTTTTTTTTGAGTAGTCTGTCTATACCTGACCTTAATGCTCTGTCAGATGGTTCACTGGTGAAGATTTCCTCCCACTCTCTGGTTTTCTCTTCACTTCCTTGATTGTTTCTTTCACTGTACTTTTGGGTTCCATGAGGTCCCATTTTTTGACTGTTGACCTTATTTCCTGGGCAGCTACTGTCTGATTTAGAAAGTCTTTTCCTACACCTATGTGTTGTAGGTTGTTACCAAATTTTTCTTTTTTCACCTTTAGGGTTTTGGGTTTCAGGTTGAGATCTTTGATCCACTTATAGTTGATTTTTGTACAAGGTGAGATGTAGGAGTTAAATTTTGTTCTACAAATGGTGATCCAGTTTTGCCACCACCATTTGCTGAGATGCTATCCCTTCCTCCATTGTGTCGTTTTTGCCTCTTTGTCAAATATGCGGTGGATGAAATTGTATGAGCTCAAGTTTGGATCTTCAATTTTGTTCCATTGGTCAATGGGTCTGTTTTTGCAACAGTACCAGACAGTCTTTATGACTATGACCCTGTAATATAGCTTGAAGACTTGTAGAGTAATCCCCCCTGTATTGCATTTTTCACCCAGGGTTGCTTTAGCTATTTGGGGTCTTCTGTTTTTCCATATGAATTTAAGGATTTTTTTCCAAGTCTGCGAAGAAGCTCATGGGGATTTTTATTGGGATTGTATTGAATATGTGTATCAATTTGGGTAAAATGGAAACTTTCACTATATTAATTTTTTCCAATCCATAAGCATGGGAGATCTTTCCATCTTTTGATGTCATTTTCAATCTCCTTCTTCAGGGGTTTAAATTTTTTGTTGTAGAGATCATTGGTATCTTTGGCTAGGTTTGTTCCCAAGTATTTTATTATTTTTGAGGCTATTATGAGTGGGAAGGTTTTCTCATCTTCCTTCTCCACCTGTTTATTGTTGGTGTAAAGAAATGCTACTGATTTTTCCAGGTTAATTTTGTATCCTGCCACTTTACTGAAACTCTTAATCATTTCTAGAAGTTTTCTGGTGGAGGTTTTAGCATCCATTAGATAAACTATCATAATATCTGCAAAAATGGATAGATTAACTTCTTTTTCAATTAGTACTCCTTTAATTTCCTTCTCTTGTCTTATTGCCCTAGCAAGCATTTTAAGTACTATGTTAAAGAGGAGTGGCAATAAGGAGCAGCCTTGCTGTGTTCCCACTTTTAAGGGAAATGGTTCCAATTTTCCTCCATTTAGGATGATGTTGGCAGTGGGTTTGTTATATATGGCTTTGATCATGTTAAAGAATGTTTCTTTCAATGTTGGATCTTGTCAAGGCTTTTTCTGCATGAATTCAGATGATCGTGTGGTTTTTGTCTTTCAGTCCATTTAGGTATTTTATGATATTTATTGATTTACATATGTTGAACCATCCCTGCATCTCTGCTATGACTCAAACTTGGTCATAATGGATGATCTTTTTTACGTGGGTCTGTATGCGATTTGCAAGTATTTGGGTGAGAATTTTTGCATCTGTGTTCATTAATTATATGGGTCTATAGTTTTCTTTTTTGTTTGTGTCTTTGCCTGGTTTGGTACTCCAGTGATGCTGGATTCATAGAAGGAATTTGGGATATTTCCCTCTATTTGTATCCTTCTGAAAAGTTTGAGTACTAACGGTTGTAGGACCTCTTTAAATGTTTTATAGAATCCTGTTGTGAATCCATCTGGGTCTGGGCTTTTTTTAGTTGGGAGGTTTTATTATTGCATCCTCAATTTCCTCAAATATTATGGGTCTGTTTAAACTGTCAGTCTCTTCTAGGTTAAGCTTTGTTTGTTCCTGCAGGAATGAAACTTTCCTTGGCTCGAAGCAGACCTGGAAATCCTGTCCCGGAACTTCTGAGAGTTATCTGATATCTCTATGGGCATTCAAGTTGTCTCTGTGAGTTATCTGTAGCTCTGTGAGGTCAGGATACTGCAATTTTTCCTGCTTCGCCTATCTCTTCAAAGTTCCAGACCTGGATGGCCCCTTCCCTTAAGGTATTGAGCAAAATGTCACACCTCTAGTTTACCGGTTTCACAAACAGGAGCTCTTGCAGCCACCCCAGTAGGAGCCAAGGTGGCTTGTCCTTCCCTTCCTCCTGTCCCCCACTTCTTTGCCCAGAGCACAGTAGCTTTTAGTATATAAACACATTGCCAGCATGAATAAAACTGAGTCTATCTCCTGGACCCTCTCTCTGAATCCATGTCTTTCACTTCTCATCAGGTGACTTCTTGCGGTCCCCTCCCCCATCCTCACCAGAAGCTCAGCCTAGGAACTGTTAGCCTGCTGGCAGGAAACACCTCTGAGGTTTACAGCCTTGTGAAGCTGCCAGCCTGGTTCTAGGAGGGAAGAACATCATGTGTATTGTAGCCAGGATTGATTAAAGGACAAACAGATAATATATTTAACCAACAACTGGCGCCCAATGACATGGGGCTTGACTTTCCACCAGAAAAAAAAAAGAAGGAAGAAGGAACCTGAAGTCAGTAGACATGGCTCTGGAGATGGTGCTGAAGGATCTGTGGCAGCTGCAGGCTTGTTTTCTGTGTTTGATAGTTAAGACTATTGACCAGTTTGAATATGATGGTTGTGATAATTGTGATGCATACCTACAAATGAAGGGTAACAGCGAGATGGTATATGATAGTACCACCTCTTCATTTGATGGAATCATTGCAATGATGAGTCCAGAGGACAGCTGGGTCTCAAAGTGGCAGCGAGTGAGTAATTTTAAGCCAGGTGTGTATGCAGTGTTAGTCACTGGTCGTGTGCCCCAAGGAATTGTGCTGGAGCTGAAAAGTCAAGGATTGACCTACAAATCCAGAGACACAGCTATAAAGACCTAGCTGGGTGCAGGCCTATGGCATCTTTGCTCCCTGCTCTGGCCTTTGTTTGGTTGTGGAACTAAACAGGCAGAACTTCAACTTGCTTTCTAATTCAGAAGCAGCAGGCTATCGAGAGAGCAGCACATCCAGTCCTTGTGTCATTCCTCCATCTTTGGACTGCTGGGGAAGTGTGGTGTTGGGTTCTCAGAGACTAAATTGAGAGGAGAGTAAGATGCTTTCTTACCCATGCCCATGCACAGAACTCAACGTGAAATGCCAGTAAACATAAATCTCTGGAATGTTCTTAGAGAAAAAAAAAAAAAAGAAGGAAGAAGAAGAAAAAAGGTAATTTCTCAGGCTGTCTCTCTCAGCTCCCTTTCCCCCCATGACAGGCGAAAATCTCAGAGGGTTTACCATTAAGGAGAGAAGTACCCCTCTGAAAGTAGGATTCAGGGTAGCAGCCAGGCTTTTGGCCTATCTCTGTGAAAATTTCTCTTTCACGTGAGATTAATCTTTTAATCTGTCTTTCAGCATTTCTCCTCTATATGGCCAGGCTTTTGGCCCATATCCATGGAAAAATTGTCTTTTTCACATAAGATAAGTCTTTGATCTATCTTTTAAATAACAGAATGTGGGCTGGAGAGATGGCCTAGCGGTTAAGAGCGCTGACCGCTCTTACAGAGGACCTGGGTTCAATCCCCAGCACCCACATGGTGGCCAAGAACCGTCTGAAACTCCAATTCCAGGAGAACTCCAGTTCCAGGGGAATCCGACACCCTCTTCTGACCTCTGCAGCATTGCATGACATGGGTGCACAAACTTGCATGCAGGCAGTACATTCATACATATACAGAAATAAATAAAAAATTTTTAAAAATAAATAAAAATAAATAAATAACAGAATGTTTCCCTAACCACTAGCATTTTCTGCCTTTCTTTATCATGGGAAGCAAACAGCCACGCCAAATACACCCAGTGGTAATAGAACAGGTTAATCAAAATAACCAAGAAGTTGTGGCAGTGGCTCCATAACAGTCTGACAGGGCTGAGGGGCTAGTGGCATGCCCCAGGGAGGGGCTGGAGCACTGGGCTGGGGGCCAGCAGGGCCCACGAGAGGTCATGTGGGGACCCAGATGAAACCATAGTCAGTCCAGGGCCAGGCTCAGCCAGCGGCCACATGGACACTCACTGCCTTACACTAACACCCACCCAGTTTGAATGCACCACTCACTCAGCCTGCACCATGGCCCCACCCCTCCCCTTCACTCCCACTTTCCATTAAGGGCCAAAAGCACTTTTTTCTTCAGCCATTTCTCTCTCTCTTCCACAAAAGCTGTGTCAGATCAGTCATAACCAAGACCTTCATTTGCAGGTGTTTCCCATTAATATAGCCCCAACTCAGAGCTGCAAAAATTTATAACCAAAATCATTTCTCAGGAAAGAAAAAGCTGCGTACACAGCACCAGGGTTTAGCACAAAACTACATTTCCCAAAATTCCATGGGCCTGTGGCAGCCATGTTAACTTCCTGTCATGAGCATTTTCATTTCCTTTCCTTCCAGACCAAGGAACTACATTGTGTTCTTTCTTTTTTATAATGCTTTTATTGTGTATTTCAGACATCATTTCTCAATTCAGTTTAGACAGCATATTGATGGGTTCTGTTTCCTAATCCATTCTTCCAGTCTATGTCTTTTTTTTTTTAATTTTATTTATTTCTGTGTGTGTATGAATGTACTGTCTGCATGCAGGTCTGTGCACCCGTGTCGGTGTCGTGCAATGCCGCGGAGGTCAGAAGAGGGTCTCAGATTCCCCTGGAACTGGAGCTCTCCTGGAATTGGAATTTCAGACTGTTCTTGGCCACCATGTGGGTGCTGGGGATCGAACCCAGGTCCTCTGTAAGAGTGGTCGGCGCTCTTAACTGCTAGGCCATCTCTCCAGCCCCCCAGTCTATGTCTTTTGATTGGGGAATTCAGCCCATTAATATTTAAAGTTATTATTGCGAGATGTGTGCTGCTTCCTTTTACCTTATTTTCTGTTTGGATTCTTGGTCTAGGTTTGTATTTCTGCATTTATACTTTTATCATTACTCTCTCTAGGTGCTTGGGGATAGTTGCTCCTTTCCTCTGACCTTTGAATTGCTGCGAGTATTTTCTGAAGGGTTAGTTTCCTAGACATGAATTCTTTCATCTTGTTTATGTCATGAAAGATTTTTCTTTCTCCTTCAACTATAATTGACATTTTTGCTGGGTATAGTAATCTGGTTTGGCATCTATAGTCGTTTAGTTCTCGGAATATTTTGGTCCATGTTCTTCTGGCTTTAGTCATTTGCACTGAAAAGTCAGCTGTAATTCTGATGGGTTTTCCTTTACATGTAACTTGTTTTTCTCTTGTGGCCTTCAGTAATTTGTCTTTGTGTTGGGCATCTAGTGTTTAACTATGATATGGTGTGGGCTATTTCTTTTCTGGTCTTGACTATTTGGTGTTCTATGTGCTTATTGTATTTGTATGGTGTGCTGGATAGCTTTAGTGTCAACTTGACACACTTGGGTTGAGGGAGCCTCAATTGGGGAATTGGCTCCATTGGATTGGCCTGTGGCCACATCTGCGGAGTATTGTCTTGATGGCCAAGCAGTGTGGAAGGGCCCAGCCCACAATGAGTGGTGCCACCCTGGGCAGGTGGTTGTGTATGGTATAAGAAGGCAGGCTGGGCATGAGCCAGAGGAGAGAAAGCCAGTGAACAGCATTCCTCCATGGCTTGTGCTTCAGCTCCTGCCTCCAGGTTCCTACCCTTAGTTCCTGCTTTGGGTTCCCTGAGTGATGAACTGTGACCCAGGAGATGTAAGCTGAATAAACCCTTTCCTACCCAGGTTGGTGTCAGTCAGAGTGTTTTGTCACAGCAATGGAAGACAAACTAGAACATATGGGTTTGTCATTTTTCAGTTTGGGGAAATTTTCTTCTATTATTCTGTTGAAAATATGATCAATACCTTTGTCCTGGGACTCTTTCCTTCCTCTATCCCTATGATGCAATGGCTTGATCTTTTCTAGTGCCCCATATTTCCTGATTGTTCCACTCTTGGAACTTTTTTTAAATATTTCATACTCTTTGTTTAAGCATTGCAGTTCTTCCACCTTGCCTTCCAGTGTTTATATTCTACTTGCTGCTTCATCCAATCCATTACTAGGCTTTCTCCCATCTTTTTCTGCTGATTGGATGAGTGTGAAATTTCCTTTTTCCCTTCATGCTGTGATTCTTTTTTAGTATTTCCAGTTCCCTTTGGAGTTTGTCATTCTCTCCTTCTAAAATTTTGATTCACTGGTCAGTTTCCTGTTTCATTTCAGCCTAGGTTCTTTTCAGTATTTCCACTTCATTTCTGAGTTTTTCATTCTCTCCCTTGATTTCTTTGAGTATGTCTATTATTATTCTTTAAGATCTGTGTCCTGGGTTGTCTCCAGGGAGAACTCATTGTTGGGGTCTTCTATAGGACTGATAGATTTTGTTGGGGATTTATTATTTGCTTTTCCCATGTTATTGATTTTCTTTTGTTCTCTTGGCATGTGGATTTGATTTGTTGTTTATAGTCTGATGTGAAATTCAAGCACTTCTTCCTTTGGTTTAGGCCTGTTCCTCTAGGTTGGAAGGTTGGCTGTCTCTTCTGTTACTCCAAGTTACCTCCTCTGTTCCCACCAGGATGGCCACAAGTGGAGGGGGTTGGCACTGGTTTTTGCCCACCTAATCCTGCCACCTCCAAGGTGACTATAGGGCCTTAGCCTGATCTGGGCTGGAAGTGGGAGCAGCTCCAGAGACCCTGCACCTGAAGTGTCTGGGTTTGGATGACCCTGGAACCTGCCCTGCGCTGGAAGTGGTTGGACTGAGATGGTCCTGGAACCCAGGGGCTAGAAGCAACAGGGCTCTGAGGGTCTTGAAACCTTCTGCCAGAGGTGCCAGGGCTGGGAAGGTCCTGGAACCCTTCGCCAACTTTCAAATTGCTTTATTGAGTGTTTCACTTCCTTCCTTATTTCAGCCTGAGTTTTCTTTAATGTTTCTCTCTTTTGTGAATTCAGTCAGAAATTTATCCCTAGCTTCTTTTAGTTCTTTGTTTGTTTGTGTATTCTTTGAATTCATTGAATTCTTTGATCATGTTTTTTATTGTTCTTTTAAATTCTGTTTCCTGAGTTATCTTTAGGGGATTTGCATTGTAGACCTCTTGTGATAGTTTGAATGAGAGTGTCCCCCATAGGCTTTAAGTACTCAGACATTTTGTCCCCAGTTGGTGGCACTGTTCTGGGAGTTCTTAAAAGGTGTGACCATGCTGGAGGAAGTACATCATTGGGGGCGTGCTTAGTGAGTTTAACAAGCCTTGAAGTCCCCAGTCTCTCTCTCTCTCTCTCTCTCTCTCTCTCTCTCTCTCTCTCTCTCTCTCTCTCTCTTGACTTCCTGTACTCATTGCGAGATGTGAACTTTGGCTTTCTGCTCCAGCCCTGGCCACCATGCCTCCCGCCACAATGGACTCTAATTCCCTGAAACCATCAATCATAAGCTCAAATACACTTTTCCTTTTATAAGTTCCCTTGGTCATGGTGGTTTTATCACAGCAACAGAAATGTGACTAATACACCCTTCTACAGGACTGGGGGACATATTATCTGGAATTTTCATATTACGTTTTCATTGTGATTTAGCATGTGGATTTTCTTTTGCTGTTTTTGATTCTGGTTTTAAACTCAAGCCTTCCTTTGTTGAGTTGAAGTCTGAATTTGCTTGTAATCTTGATGTGCCTTGGCTGTTGGCTAATGGGTATGAAAAGCTGCTTGGTCTTGGCTTCAGGCTCTCTCTTTTGATTTTATATTGGAGGTGCTAGATGGCTCTAGTCCAAATACTCAGGAGCTCCCACAGAGACCCAAGTCATGTACTAATTGGACATTCTCAGGCTTCCCTCTAAGGTCTGGGCCCCTACTAGCCAGCAGACACAGCACAATTTGGGAAACTAAGAAAAGCCTGGATTCAGGCAGTCTGAGGCAGTCTGGAAAGGTCTGGGCCCTTGCTAAAGGACCAAAAGCCTAGCCCTGCAACAGTGGGAGGGGCTTCAGATAATCCCATGTAAGGGGATGGGCATGGTGCAATTTAGGAAGCTCACCACCAGAGAGGCCAGATTTGGGCACACTCTAGCAGTCTGCAAAAGTCTGGGCCCCTACTAAAGGGCAAAGAAGCCTCAATGAATTTTCATTTCTATATGGTCATCAGCCTATGGGGACCAGGGACTGGAATGAATGGGAGTGGAATGAACGGGAGTTTGAATGATAGTGTCTCCCATAGGCTCCAAATATTTGGACACTTGGTCCCAAGTTCTTGATGCTGTTTTGGGAGGCTCATAGAATGTTTTGGGCTTCAGCCTTGCTGGAGGAAGCATGTCACTGGGGGCTGGCTTTGAGAGTTTATAGCCAGGCTCATGTTCCACTTTGTCTCACTCTGCTTCCTGTACCTACTTGAAAATGTGAATGCTCAGCTTCCTGCTCCAGCTGCCTCCTACCACAGTGATGGATTCTCATCTCTGAAACCAGAAGGCAAATAAACTCTTCAGTCTTTAAGTTTCCTTGGTCATGGTATTTTATAACAGCAACAGAAAAATGACTAATAGAAAACCCAGAGCAATAGAAGTAGACTATGCTGTTCTGTGTGCCTTTTGGGCCTCCCTGACCAATAAATTGTAGGGAGGTACCACATGCTTAACACTGAAACTTCTGTTTAATTATCTATGTATTCTGGGAACAGTATTGTTCACCCATTAGTGTACCTCTGTTCAAAGGCCTTTATTAAATTGCATTTCTAATTATCTTGAATCTTTCCACCTCATTCGTCTTTCTGGGCTCTGGTGACCTCACTCAGAATAATTTTATTTATTTATTAATTTATTTATTTATTGGTGTTTTTGAGACAAGGTCTCCCTGTAGTCCCAGCTAGCCTTGAACTCACTCTGTAGACCAGGCTGGCCTTGAACTCACAGAGATCTGCTTGCCTTTCCTCCTGAGTGCTGGGATTTAAGGCATACACCACCATGCCTGGCTTAGTATAAATTTTTTTCCAGTTCCTTACATTACCTGCAAATTTTGTTATTTATTTTCATTTGCACTAATTTTTCAGTATGTATGTTCCTCATCCATTCATTAGTGGTGGACATATAAGTTGATTCCATTTCCTACTACTGTGAATAGAGCAGCAATGAACATAGATGTGCCAGTATCTCAGTAGTAGGATATAAAGTCCCTTGGGTATTTGCCCAGGAGTGGTAGAGCTGGGTCATATGATAGTTCTATTAAAGCTTCTTAAGAAACCTCCACAGTGATTTCAAAGTGGCTACACTAGTTCACACTCCTCCCAACAGTGCATAAGGATTATATTTTCCCCACATCCATCCATGTTTGTTGTCATTTATTTTCTTTTTTTTAATAAAATACTTTTATTGATGTTTTGTGTATTTTATACATCATCTTTCAGTCCAATTTAGACACATTCCCCTTTCCATGCCCCCCACCCCACCCCAGTTCATGCGTTCTGCCATACATGTTTTGCATCTTTTTCTCTGGCTTTTTAAAGTTTTTCTCTGCAGAGGTTTACTGTTTGGGGCAGAATTTAACTGTTTCAGTCAGTTCTTTGATCCAGCCCTTATGTTTTGTTGTTCCCTCCCATTTGTATTGCTCCTGAATATGCCTATATAAACATCACATATATACCAAAGTTATGACCTCTGAAAATAAACTGTATGTTAATTCCAAAATATGTTTAGGAATTCACATTTTACCTTTAATTTTATATTACTCTAAATTACCCATATACTGCAATTACAATGTCTAAAAATAAGTGGTAAGTTAATTCTAGAGCCCATTAAGGAATTCAAATTATAACAGCACAGTTGTGTGCCCCTTTTCTAAGCCTAGGGAACAATCTGCGGAAGTGGGGGTGTGGTAGAATGTAAGGGCTGTGATTGGTGTGAATGGTGAAACTACAGCAATATAGACTGGACACTTATTTGATCAACATGATTGTACATACAAGCCCCTCAAGCTGGATGGTGTTAGCTTTGGGCTGTGTAGGTTTAGGCATAGCTGCTTGCAAATTGGTTCTACATGAAGGATGCTTGTACTCATAATTTATTACATATTGTTTAAAAAATTAAATAAAAAATAACAGCACAGTTGCTTTCAGATAAAAGAAATATAACATTAATGTTGCTCAGCTTGCCTTTCAATTAGGGATTTGTTGTTAGCATCCACAATGAAGGATACCATTCACAGTTTGTTTCTCTAGGACTGTGTTACATCACTTAACATCATGGCTTCAATTTCCATCCATTTACCTGCAAAGTTCATGATGTCATCTTTCTTTACTGCTGCATAGAACTCCATTATGTAGA
The DNA here is from genome assembly GCA_009823505.1 of Rhizomys pruinosus. Taxonomy (NCBI): domain Eukaryota; kingdom Metazoa; phylum Chordata; class Mammalia; order Rodentia; family Spalacidae; genus Rhizomys; species Rhizomys pruinosus. The sequence goes on from VZQC01005350.1 coordinate 1,258,370, forward strand.
TGTACCACATTTTCTCTAGCCACTCATCAGTTGAGAGGCACTTTAGTTGGTTCTAGCTCTTTGCTATTGTGAAAAGAGCTGCAATAAACATAGATGTGCATGTATCTCTACAGTAGGATGAATCTTTTGGTTATATACCCAGGAGTAGTATGACTGGGTCAGGTGGCAGGCTCATTTTGAGTCTTTTAAGGGTTCTCCACACTGCTTTTCACAGTGGATGTATGAGTTTACATTCCCACCAGCGGTGGATGAGTGTTTCCCTACCCCACAACCTCTCCAGCATTTGGTATCTTTTGTTTTCTTGATCCTAGCCAGTCTTACCGGAGTGAGATGATATCTTAGAGTGGTTTTAATTTGCATTTCCTTAATTATTAATTATGTTGAAAGCTTTTTAAGATGTTTCTCAACCATCTTTACTTCCTTACTGGTGAAGTCTCTGTTCAGATCTTTACTCCATCTTTTGAGTGAGTCATTTGTTTTCTTACTTCTTTGTTTATGGAGTAGTTTATATATTCTGGATGTTAATGTTCTGTTAGATATATCACTGGTGAAGGTTTCTTCCCATTATATATATATATATATATATATATGTGTGTGTGTGTGTGTGTGTGTGTGTGTAATATGGCCTATATAATCTGATTCGTGTCCCCAAATGCCCCTCAGTGTATGTCCATCTGCTGGGGCCTCCAAGAGTCACATCCCTGTAAGACACTTTTTCTACCTCCCAGGAATGAACCATCAACTGCCAAAAGTTCTTAGAGTCAATCTAGAGTGGGATCTCTTACCCACTTCTCCATGTCTATGGAGGGATTTTTATCTAATTTGAGCTTCTATGGGACTTGTGTATGCTGTAATCTTTGTTGTGGATTCATTTGAGTAAGTAACCATTGCAGCCTTTCCAATATTCTTCCTCCCTTTGACCAGGGCTTACATTTCTCAGGCTGCAAACTCCCAGATTGCCCCAGCCATCGGGTTAATGACCCAGGTCTTAGCCCTGGTAGAGGGAGGAGGGGAGAGGAAGTACAAGCCCCTGGAGAGAGAAAGAACAAGTAAAGGACGAACTCAAGAACAAGGTCAGGAGGAATTCCAGGGAGGAATAACTCAACGTTATTTTCACAACTCGAAGTACTTATACTAGACCTTGTGAGCTGTGACTGGGGGTTGGGGCATACAGGATCTTATACCATATACTCCAGATCACTACAGGAATGTAACAATGTTTTGCCCAAAGCATCAAAGACAGTGGCACCAGGCAGGTTTCAAAGGCAAGCAGGAAATCAGCAGGACTCCAGCCTGAGGTCTAGGGGATGCCAGCTGACCTCCTAAGTGTTTCTGCCAAATGGAGTCCCCACCAACCATCTCTCTGGAAGACTCTGTTTCCTTGTGGTCATCCAACCCTCTTACTATCTCTATTGGTGAAGTAGTGGCACTTTTATTTTGGGGGTAATCAACAGCTGTCTAATTGGAATTAAGGTCCACTCAATGGGAGGGAACTCAAGTGGAATTGTAAACATAACCAAATACACATGGCTGGAGAGGTCATAGATATTAGAGAAAAACCTACTTTGTTATATCCCTAGACCAATGTAATTTCTAACTTTACTCAAAATATGCATCCTCATATTCATAGACAAGTGTACCTTTCACCCCTCATCAAAGAAGCTTCTTTTTTAGAACAGATGGAGACTATTACAGAGTTGCAGAACTGGCCAAATGCAGAGAATAAATGTCTGTGAGATGTTCAACCCTGTGACACATCTTCAGCGCCATCTCTACCCTCAGGTTAGTGCTTCCCTTAACTCTCACTAGAGAAGTTTCCTATACAGCAGATGCTGACTAACAGAGACCCACAACTGGGCAATATGCAAAGAACAGAAGGCCCCAGACTGTTTTTCCCTGAATAGGAATATTTCAAACCTCTGCCTCCTGAGGCCCACATATCACTGTGGAAGAGGAGGAGGAAAGAGTGTAACCTAAGCTTTTTAAAAATTGGGTGGCTTGTTTTCTTGATGTTTATTTTGAGGGGTTCATTATATATTCTAAACAGCAATTCTCACGTGTATAGCTTGCAAAGATTTTCTTCCATTCTGTAGCTCCCTTTTCACTGGATTGACAGTTTTCCTTTGCTGCAAAGTTTTTAGTTTCATGATATTCAATGGTGGCCTTACTACATACAAGCATGCTATTAAGAAAGTCCTTACCCGTGCCTATAGGTGTACCCCCCAACCTTTCCTCTAGTGGTTTCATGGTATCATGTCTTATTTAGAGCAACTTGATCCATTTGCAGTTGATTTTTGTGCAGGGTGATAGATTAGGATCTAGTTTCATTTTCTGAATGTTGAAGTCCAGGTTTCCAGCACATTTATTAAAAATGCTCTGTTTGCTCCAGTGTATATTTTTTGCATCTTTTTCAAAAAAAAAATCAGGTAGCTGTAGTTTTGCAGATTCTTTTTAACTATTTTTTTTGTCTTTTTGACACAGGGTCTCCCTTTAGTCCCAGCTAGCCTGGAGCTCATTCTGCAGACCAGGCTGGTCTTGAACTCACTGAGATCTGCCTGCCTCTGCCTCCCGAGTGCTGGTGCGCCACCACTACTGTTGCTTTGTGGATTCTTATCTGGGGCTTCTATTCTATTAATCCAATGTGTCCACTTTTTTCCAAGTACCCAACTTCTTTTATTTTTTTAATTTTATTTATTTTTGTATGTGTATGAATGTACTGTCTGCATGTAGGTTTGTGCACCTGTGTTGTGCAATGCCGTGGAGGTCAGAAGAGGGTCTCAGATTCCCGTGGAACTGGAGTTCTCCTAGAATTGGAGTTACAGACGGTTCTTAGCCACCATGTGGGTGCTGGGGATCGAACCCGGGTCCTCTGCAAGAGCAGTCGGTACTCTTAACCACTAGGCTATCTTTCCAGTGCCCCCCCCCATTGCTTTTACTACCATGGCTCTGTAGTATAATTTGAAAGTAGGTATGAGGGTGTTTTCGTCTTGCCAAAGTGAATGTCCCTGGAATCATCTTCCTCCCCCATGCCGTCATCCATCCCACCTCCATTACCCTCAGTGTCAGACAGTATTACTAGCTCTTCCCCTCCAGTGTCTTACATCACTTCCCAGGAGATCAAGTATATTCTTCACTGGTTTGCCAGTTGGTCAGGTTCTCAGGGTGAACATTATCTACAGGACCTAGTAGCTAAGGCAGTGCCAGGCAAACTTCAGCCACTTCTGGATGGCCTGGAGCAGCTTAATATATCCGAGGCCCACCTACCACCTTGTGTCTTTGAGTGCCAACTATGTCTCAGGGACTACTGCTTTCGAGGTTGGGCTGAGGGGGAACGCAATGAATTTGTCAAGCAGCCAAGGTCAGTGAGCCAGACTTTGTGGCAAAGTTTTACCAATCAGTGGCTGCTACAGCTGGTAAAGACTGATAGGCATTCAGATCAAGAAGATAATTACATCTGATGGAGCCACAGCCATGACTTGGAGTGAACACTCGTGCAAATGTGACACTTGAAGATGTCCCTGAACTAGGTGATGAGCACAAGCATTATTTTTAACATTAGTGGTATGTCGCCTAGACTCCTAGTATAAATGCGATCCATTTAAACAAATCCAATCATGTCAGTCACCTACTTTATTTCCAAATGTCTAAACCTCAAGAATGTAAAGACCACTTTAGCAACTGTCACTAAAAAGAACCTATGTCTTAGAACACAAGTGTACTGTTGGTCCAGGTTGCTGGTATACCAACCTTTACCAGACTCTAGCATAATCATGTCCCAACTCTGGGTTTTCCAGTGATTTAGTAAATTTAAGAAAAATCAAGAAAGAGATAGTTATTCCATCCTTCACACTGTTTGACTTCAGAGAGTATTGAAATTAGATGAGTAAAATATCAAATAGCAGTGAGCTTTTTCTAAAAAGGAAGGCAACCAACGAAGTAAGGAGCACCAAGAAGAGATTGAGAAACTCAAAAAGGAAATGGATATATTAAAGAAATCACAGGATGAAATGAAAAAGGAAATAGAACACTCATCCAATCAAGAAGAAAGAAAACGAAAGGAAAAAGCCTCAGAAATAGAATGTAGGAAGCAGAACAAAGAATATCAGATCTGGAAGATAACACAGAGAAACTAAAAAGCTCAAATAAAGAATATGAAAAATTTAAAAATACACAAAGCGGAACAACCAGGAAATATGGGACACTATGAAAAGATCAAACCTCCACATCATAGGAATAGAGGAAGGAGAAGAATCTCAAGAGAATAGTATTGATCAGATCTTCAACAGAATAACAGATGAAAATTTCCCCAAACTAAAAATAGACAAACCAGGGTCGGGTTTGGGTTTGGTCTGGTCCCTTTGCGGTTTTGTGTGGGCCAGCTCCTGAGGCGCAGGCAGGAGGCCGTAAGTCACTCAGGAAGATACTTTTTGGGGTGGACTGTCTCAGGGCTGGCTGGAAGAGGGTCTCGACTCTGAGCCCTCTTGCAGGGGGTTCCGGTCTTGGCGGGAACATGCTTTGCCTTTGCAGCATGACCAGAGAGTCGGGTTTGGGTTTGGTCTGGTCCCTCTGTGGCTTTGTGTGGGCTGGCTCCTGAGGCGCAGGCAGGAGGCCTTAAGTCACTCGGGCAGGTACTTTTGGGGGTGGACTGTCATAGGGGTGGCTGGAAGAGGGTCTCGACTCTGAGCCCTCTTGCTGGGGATTCCCATTTCATCAGGACCATGCTTTGCCTTTGCAGCATGACCAGAGGGTCAAGTTTGGGTTTGGTCTGGTCCTTCTGTGCCTTTGTGTGGGCCGGCTCCTGAGGCACAGGCAGGAGGCCATAAGTCACTCAGGCAGGTACTGGGGCATGGGCTAGGTCAGGCATACCCCTCCCTCGCCAACGGGAATTGGTGAGAATCGAAGCAGACTTTCTTTTGAAGAACTTACAGAACAGGAAGAGAAGAGTGACTTAGGCTTCCAATATCCAATATATAAAGAAAATTGAAAGCCTGAAACCTAGACAAGTCAATACTCCATAAACAAGGAGAAGGAAAGAAAAAGAAAAAAAAAAAAACATGGGAAGGAGACAAGCAAAACCATGTGCTAACATAGTGAAAAGACATTTGTGATTTGAACCACAAAAGGGAAACCCACATGACAGGGACACAATGAAGGGACAACATGGGAAAGGCACAGGATAATCCTGCACCAGGCTCCACCAAACCTGGAGGAGATAGCTACAATGGGATCCCCTTAGAAGAGACCCATGGAATAGAGCTTAGAGGAATAATTGCAGACCTACACAGAGAAATTAAATAAAATAAATAATTCAGAGAACTAAAGAGAGAGAGAATGAAAAACTCAAAAAGGACCTAGAGGGATACAATGACAAACTTCGGAAAGAACTAAAGGAACAGATTGACAAACTCCAGAAAGAACTAGAGGGAGAAAAAAACAAACTCGGAAAGGAAGTAGAAACACTGAAAAAGGAAGCCAACCAACGAAATAAGGAGCACCAAGAAGAGATGGAGAAGTTCAAAAAGGAAATGGAAATACTAAAGAAAACACAGAATGAAACGAAAAAGGAATTAGAACACTCATCCAATCAAGAAGAAAGGAAAGGAAAAGCCTCAGAAGTAGAATAGAGGAAGCAGAACAAAGAATATCAGATCTGGAAGATAACACAGAGCAACTAAAAAGCTCAAATAAAGATTACAAAAAATTTAAAAATACACAAAAGTGGAACAACCAGGAAATATGGGACACTATGAAAAGATCAAACCTCTGCATCATAGGAATAGAGGAATTAGAAGAATCTCAAGAGAATAGTATTGATCAGATCTTCAACAGAATAATAGATGAAAATTTC